>JASGCC010000409.1:0-127442 GCA_030067915.1 Hydractinia echinata | reverse complement strand
TCATATCATCGACCTCAATAGTTTTTGTCTCCACCGTATGTGTCGCTGTTTGCTTTCTCTTTGTCTACGTTGTGCCAGTCTTCTCGCCCTCCATTTTCCTGTCTATTATTACAAAATCATCGTTATTCCTCACATTATTCACCCTTGCAACCACCCATATTTCCACCGCTCCATTCCACCCCAACCATTTTTCAGGGTTCACGACTTACTCCTGCTTTCAAAAGCCTTCCTCATCGTATTAGTGAATCAACACAGGTATCGATATCGCTACCACCACCACCACCACCACAAGGCCACAACTCCTATCACCAAGGTCACCACCACAACAAACAGCGCCAACACAGCCATCATTGACACGACCGCCATTGTCGTTTCCATCACCACCAATGCCGCTAATACCACCTTCATTAGTTCCACCACCACCACCTGTTTCACAAAATCCACCACCAAGGCGATCACCACCACCACCAAGACAGAATTTAGTGCCACGACCACTGCTGCTTCCACCACCACCACCACGACCACTGCCACCTTCACCACTAACCCCGCCACCACTACCACTGCAATCACCTTCTCTAAAACAGCCAACTCCTTCATGTTCTTTTTGATCATTTCGTGTCTTTCGTCGCCGTTCCTTACGCACTTACGTTGGACCCCGTTCATCTCACCAAAGTCCCATTACTATCCCTGCAAATCCACTGCCTCCTTCCCGTCGCGTCCTCAGTAATAAAGCTTGGTCAATGAATTGTGGCAGCACTAAATTTGTTTATTAATAAATATAAACCGACTGCTGGCAAACCTAACTTCATCAGAGGTTCATGACATGGCAGAGATCATTAATTGTGTATGCAGTATTTCAAATTGCGGTTCATTTAATGATACATTAATCGATTCATTGAGCGATTTGTTGCTCTCGCAGATGATTAAAACAATAAACGGTCAGTTGTAGCAAAACACGGCCTTTCTGCAATTTTGCTCTGGGAAATTGAGAAATTCTTTTTTTTGTTAAAATTTTGTTTCCAAGATTTAATGTTTTTTAAGAGTAATTAAATATCGCGTGATTTAGCGCATATGTTAAATTAAATATAATAATTGTTTGTTTTAACAGAGATAATTTTAATTTATATGTCAACAATTAGGGAGATTGGGAAATATTTTTTTACTTCTCTATATAGCTATTACTTCGTGTGAGCGTTGCACAGAACCTTTCCACAAATTCAAGCACATTTACTTTTCACTTTTAACTCGTTTTGTAAAACAACCTTTCTATGTCATGTTGTTTCAGTATTTAATAGGCAGGCAAATTCTAAATATTTTATGAGACATAATTAGATGCCTCATAAAATATTTAGAATTTGACTGGTTATATGAAAAACGCGCTAAAAATTGATTACAAAATCTTAACGAAATCGACAACGTGAAAAAAAATAAAACAAATATGGCTATTGTCAGAATTGGAAAAAAACTTCAAACTTAACAAAGAAACGTACAACCACTTAAAAACACAAAATTTAGAGAAAAGACCTTAGATTCGCTTTTTTCCTTTTATCCAATGGTATTGCAAATGACATTTTCGCTTCGTTGTTGAGTGGAGCAAAGAATGGCATTTTTTTAACGGAGTTTTACCCAGATCTCGATATCTGGATTTCCGATAAACCGGACGGGAAAACAATAAATTGACTAATTGAAAGGAAACTCATTTGCTTAAATTAGTATAACCTGTTAGTATAAGTACAGTTTTGGCAATTTTTTTGGCTTGCGGTACAGATATTGACAGGTACACTTAGCAAACCAAAAAATATCTTTCACCAAAACGCTAAATTATACACATTATTTTCTTTTTATTGAAGGATAAATTTAAAATTTGTAGTGTAAACCTGATATTACTATGATATTATTGATATTACAACAATTTTTAACTTGAACACTTTTGCAAAGATAAATATAACGGTCTTTCGGATTGGACTTTCCAACTTATTGACTGTTTGTGAAACGGAGGCAGAATTCAGAAAACAAGAGTCTTTTTGGCAATATAATTTTGACATATTTTTACCTAAAGGTCTAAATGAGAGGACTGTGTCAATATAAATTCTCCTGAACGTTAGGACCGAATTATTGGTATTCGCTTTGTTGCGCACTATATACGTGTATATTGTTAATTAGGTGTCCAATCATTATCTTTTTAAGCAATGTGACGAAGGCTCATTGTCTAGGTTTCATTAAAAGGTTCAATGAATGTTATGTTGCACAATGTTCTCCTCAGGGCTTGATATAATTACTATTTGGAGACTTCATTTCTTTAATTTTATTGAGATTTTTGTTTTTATTGTAGTATTCACGATTTTTATTGTAAATACACACATAGTAATTTTTAATTGTACGAGGTAATATAAATAACCATATATAGTAAAAACCATATATAGTAAAAGGTTCAATGACTGTTATAAGGAAGAGGGAGCTGAACTGTAATTCCGAAATGGTTTGTTTACTTGGTACAATGCAAAACCTGCAATATACATTATGTAGGTAGCGCAAAGTACCAAGTTTCGCCTTAATAATTACAAGAGTTGCTTTATATATGTAATTGTATTTGTAATGGTTCGGCCGCGCAGAGAACTTTTATTTTACTATTCATTACGTCTTTTAAAAACTTTTGTAAATATGTATATACCTTCACGGATTTTAATCAAATTGTAATTATATATGCACTACGCACCAGTACTAATTTAATTACCTCATAACTCTTTTAAGTTTCATCAACAGTTTTTTGAAAACTTTACTGACTCATATTATAGAAATTGCTTTACCCTATTGTTATAATATACCCTTGCGTAATTTATATAAACGTGAACTTGTAAAGGATATTTTATTGACTTGATAAAGATGTGAAATACATTCGAACATTTGTCACTAATAAAATATATTTAACGTACATTAACCATATACTAGCCGGAAAACCCGGCGTCGAAACGCCGTGTTAAGCCACAAGTAACTGTGCGGTCTGTGGAGCGCTTCATAAAAACCACAAACGATGTCACACATTCAGGTGGAGCGCTTTGGTACGGGTATGCAGTATGTCGTAAATGAAGTGAAGCGCTACACCATTATAGTGTTGCGACTGTGACATATTTTCCAAAAAATAACTTACCCGCAAGGATAGTTGAAATAAAAACAGAGTTTACAAACCGTTGTTACTCCATCATATCAAAAACAATCAGGCAATATTATTTTATTTTGCGGAATAAGTTTTCGCGAAAGTTCAAAACTTAATCCTGACAGCGGGCCGGGAACGCATAATAGCCTTAATTTTACTGCAATTTCGGTTAAGTTTAAACACAGGAAAAATCCAGTCGTTCTAGTACAGGTATGCCGAATATGTCGTATTTTTGAAAATATAACTTTACTGCAACCTTAGCCATAAAAAAGCAAAGTTTACAGCCTGTTGTTACCCCATCATAGCGTCGGTCAACCTTTTTTATTTTTCGAAGAATGTTCCCGGTGAAAGTTCAAAAGTGAATGTTACTCCAGGCTGAGTGCTTAGTGTACAGGTAAAACAATAGGTGTAATCACCTTTTCCGCAAGAAATTTTTTTGCAACTTCGGTTAAACAGAAACACAGGAAGCAGCCCGTTGTTAACATTGGACTGAGCGCTTAGTACACGTAAACCGTGTCAATCATTAGGAATAATACCCTTTTCAAAAAAACTGTATCGCAACTTCGGTTTACATAAAAACACAGGATGCACTCTGTTGTTAACACAGGAATAAGCGCTATACAGGTAAACCGTGTTGCATATGTCGTTAACAACGGGCTAAACGCTTAGTACAGGTAAACGGTTTATATAGACGTAATACCCTTTTCCAAAAAAACAGTCCGTTGTTATCATCGGGCTAAGTGCTTCGTACAGTTGAACAGAGTTGAACAGGCATATAGGCGTAATAATACCCTTTTCCTAAAAAACTTTGTCGCAACTTCAGTTTAAATAACAACACAAGAAACAGCCCGTCGGTACCCCATTCAGCTAAAAAATCCTTCAGCAATCTTGTTTTTGGGAATACACTTTTATGACAATAAAAAAGGTTGTAGCTACGAAACTGCATTTTCATTAGGCGTAAGAAAGATTTTGAAAATTTTGTTGTAGCTAATAGCTAGCTAATTGTATTTATTGGCTACTTTCACTTTTTAGCCAGAGGTAGCTAACAGCTAGCTAGAAAGCCCCCAGTTGCAACTTAGTAAAATCAGATTGGTAAAAATAACGCAAATAGAAATAATACTGGCTAAGATAAAAAGCTGTTGTATCAAACTGAATGAAAATGCTAGCTAGCTAGCTCACTTGAAATCTATATATACGTTCGTAGCCAAATTCTTAAAATTGGTAAGTTCAAGATTTGTATGTGGCTAAAAAACGTAACAATATATTTACCTTAACATGTAAAAACATATAAAAAACAAAATAAACAGCTTTCAAAAGACAAAAACCAACTTCACTTCAACGCCACAGCTTTCCAAATGGCCGTATATCTATTTCATATTCCTTCGTCCCGTAAAAATCGGGTTCTGCGGGATTTTGCCGGGATTTTCCGAAAAAGCTGCGCGCAACCATTTTGAACAGACATAATACGGCTATTATAATAGAGATAGTATATATAGTAATAGTAAAAAAATGGTGTGTGATATGAAATATGTAGGCCAAACCACCACCAAATTTACAACTCGCTGGAACAATTACCGTGGTTGTTCGAGGAAAGGTTCTCGTGGTGAGAGTGTGCCCCAATCTCATTTCCATGAACACTTCCCCAGACCTGATCATAATGGCCTGGAGGAAGACTGTTCTATTATTCTTTTTCATAACACCGACGTACCTTGGAGAGCTTTTCGATCTAAAATTTGAAAACTCTCTCCCCCGTAGGTCTTAATACTGTAGAAGAGTATTGAATTCGTAAGACTTATGTCACCATTATTAAGGTTTTTATATAAAACTTATGCATTTGTACATATAGTTAGTTGTGAAATATAAAAGATATAATGACTTTTGATATAAACTTGATATAAACTCTTGTTTTTGACATTGATGTTGGAAATAACGTCGAAGGTTGACTAGGTCTATAGCTATTTTTACACGTTAGAGTGAGTTCAACAACCCAAAGTTTTCCGTTTGGCTTTATGTATGCATTTCTGAATTTTTGGACAAAAACATTAGTTATGCACCAGGAGACACATTAATTATGCAAGAATTGTACACAAATGTGTTAGTTTTTCAAAACTATAAGAAATTGAGGTTTTTAACCATTTAAAACTTTCTGGAAAATGCGAGTCTGCTTGACAACTTTAAGTGTGCTACATAGAAAAGTGAGACGTAGCTTACTTCCAATCCTGTGTAAACCTTTTTGCATTTTTCTTTCTTTTTCATATATGGTTTTACTACTGTGAGTTTTCTTCGTTTTACTTTCTGCACTTTTTTCAAGACGAATGGACCGTTACATGTTTTTTATGTGTGTCCGTCGGAAGTCCGCCGTTAAAATTATTTCAGCAAATCAAATTGAGTCGTTTTAATCACGTGAAGTAAACCCGCGGCTAGACACTTTGCCTGTCACAGACAGAAGAGCACACTCTTATTATTATAGGAGATAATAATGCACAGGTGGATAACATTATTTAACGTCGATAGCTTAGTTTAGAGTAACGAATTCATTATGTACTTTTCACTTCAAGGCTGTGTCAACCCACTATTTCCGTCAAAGCAGACAAGTTGAATCCAATATCTCTTTAACCGTTCGTGAAACGCTCATGATCCTATTCATTTTCTTGATCTGCTTATTAAGCTCTACACAAAGTGGGAAACAGCTTAGCGAATTTCCAAAAAAAACAACATATCTACAGATTGGCCAACTTTTCCTGACGTGAGAAATACTTTTAAACCCTTGTATCTTCTTAGCCTTTCGTCAAAGGCACATGTTTCTATACATTGTTTGACCCATAATTTCTTGCTAAAAAATATTTTTAACCAAACTAGTATCGGGAGAAATGACGACTAAATGGTAAACAGTGTACACTGACAAAACGACCATAACCGATAACTCAGTGTGTCATTTGGTGTGCGCCCACTATGTTATTCTATGCATGCAAGAAGCAACAACGAAGATTTGTATTGCTATTGATGTGTGGCTATCGGGTGACAGTATCCCCATTTTTCGATTACACGTTTGTCCGCGCGTCATGTTCACACTGCAAAAAACACACGAAGTAACTCTTATCAGATTATTTGTTATTCCAGTTTATGGATGCTGTTCTGGAGACTTAAGCATATCTATAAAATATACATTTCCTAATATGTTAAAAATTACTAGCTGTATGTCACGTGGACAAATTCGCTTATTGCTTATATGATATAATAACCAAAGATAAATATAAAAGTCTAAAAGAGTCAGTTTCAGTGGAAAGAACGAACAAACGTACAGAGTTCGTTAATTTTGCAGACTAAATTTGAAGAGCATGGTAGAATAACACGAAGTACCCTCATCAATAATAATATTAAGTTGGTTTGAGTTCCTCCCAGACAGACTCCGATTTTTATATTGTGTAAAACCATTTCGTTAATTGCTGATGTTTATTACAAAACGTGACCAAACCATCATCTAACACAAAAGCAACATTCAAATATCGTCATCACAGATATGGTGTTGGCAAAGCAATAGTGAGTTGGCGGACTTGAATTATTTAAAAAAACAATCATTCGGAAAACAGGACTTGAAATCATTTGTTTATGATGATTAACGTGAATGCACTTAACAACATAGAACACCTACATCGAGTCAACTGATTGTAGTATGGTCGGACAACAAACTCAGTGAAGTAGATAGTTGTAACAGAATTTGATAGCTGTTTAATATTCTATCAAACTTTTCGTATGGCGATTTCAAATCAATTAAAAACTTCGTCGTAATGTAACGCTTACACAAATATCCAGATTAGACTGCAATCTCTTTTCTTGTACCCATAAGTCTTGATATCTTTATAAAATAGTAATCATAACATTTTATACTTGCAGATACACGAATTGACACTATAATTCGACATTTAATGTCACGGATATTCCATTTGTTTTATATTTTTATCTAAATATAATACAAAATAAATAAACAAAGTTGACAGATAAAAATTCACAAATGTTATACAGAATAAAAACATTTTTATTCGTCAATCACCCTAAGAAACAACTCGTGATCACCCTAAGAAAAAACTCTAAAATGTCTAATGTCGAGAAAATTTGTCTGTCTGAAACAAAAACAAGACGCGCGGACTGCATTTCAAAAACCTTCTTCGTTCATTTTGTATACTAGTTTTCTATTGTAAAACGTACGAAAAAATTAAGACTCCTTGCCCGAGTAAACGTTTGGGAACGAAACAACTACTTGGATGACAAGAAAAAACAAAACGAATTTTAAACGGGTGAATCAAAAAGTAAACACAAGGCCTGGACCAAACTTTGTGTTAATTCGATTCTGTAGGTTTTCAGGTTTTCAGCAACTGAAGAACTTAATTTGTCATCCACTTGTTATTGTTTGAGTATTTGTGCCAAATATTTTTTGAAATAAAGATTTGGATGCTGCTCATATACAGAATTGTTTTAATTACCCGATTCTATTGTTGAAATGCTGATCAAGAAATGTATAAAATCGTGCGTTTTAAACGAAGGGTTAACCAACCAAAATGTGAGAAGAACTTCAGTAAATGATATTGTACGTAGCTGAAGTTTTATCATTATAAATATTTTTTAAATAAAGTCGTTTTAAACAGTTGATGGAAAAAGAAATTCAGAAGAATAACTTCACATTTCATATCAACAAGCTTGTACTGAACTTGTCAACGATCCGCTACAAAACAAATGTGCAATTATATAGTGACGGTGTTGCTAAAGGCTGAGCATACATATTTTCACTGCTACTTTTATTTACGTGCACATTATGTACTTATTATATAAAGTTGAGTATCATTCTGCGTTTAAGCAAATCTTTTAAAAAACATTTGAGATAAGACACGACATAAATAAATTTGAACTAAAAAATTAAAAGTGGTTAAGCATTTGACAGCGATACAAACAGTACATGGTGATTCTATTCTATATCACCTGCAAGGAACGTGCGATAATTAAATCTGTCTGCGCGGGAAATAAACGTACAAAATACAAACGCAAAATCTTCGCAAATTAAGTTTTATATAATATCATAAAGATATGTATACTTTGGTAATAATAAGTATAAAGCGTACACCTTATATGTTTAAGTATATGTTAGCCTTGCAGTTTGCAGTTTGGCGAGCGCTCATGGGTTCATCGCACACGATACGTAATATATTAAAAGGTAAAATATGGCATACCGCAATCCAGCATCCTCGATTTCACTCTTTCCACCTCTTCATAAAATGCTGGTAAACGGAACTAAAAATGGGAGATAGCAAGTTATAACAACAATTGTAAAAATTATCCAAATTTTAAAAAATTCCACTTACCATCGCTTAGCCTGACAATATCTTTTACTTTCTTGATTCATAAGTTTCTTTAATCTGCAACCCTACAAAATAAATACAGGATTGTGTAAATCAGGTAGATTATTAAAAAAATAAAAAATAGATAATAAATCAGTAAAAACGTAATTTACCAGAGGCTATCACAAACTTCTACCCAACCACTGTTAGTTTCTTTTATCTTGTCGTCAAAAACTTTTCTCTCTTGCTCAACGTGGCTTATCTCGACAAGGCTTGGAATTCTAGTTAATTAATATATTTTCCTAAAATGTCGTGGGACGTCAGTAACTGTGGTATAAATTACACGAACAAGATACAATGTCATTATTAATTCATTACTGGGTTGTTATAATAAAAGCGAAAAGTCATTACACTAAAACTTAGGCTTGAGGAATATGTTTTTATAATATAATATAAATTTCATAATTGAGGAAAGCATGAGAAGTTAATATTGCAATACTGTCTGAAAAGCACGCCAGATTATAATCTTTTTCTCATCAAAACCTCCAAATTTATTACATGTAAAAGCCATCATGGCACATCAATGCTAAAAGCATTCAAAGCTAGATACGTACCTAAAATTAAATATTGCTAACTCTTGTCTATATGCATCTCGTATGCATAGCTATGTGTTCCGCAAAATCATGAGAGAAAGACTTTATTTTTAATTACGCGTAAAATGAAGTTTTTTAGTTGCGTGATGAGGATATCTTAGTAGGCGACAGCGCGACAAAATTCAGCCACCATGGTTACCTGGTGCTTGGGAAAATATAGGCAAAAATAATAATTTTGACCCCAAATCAAATACCTGTGTAAAGTGTACGATTCAAGCTCCTTTCTAATCGTTTATGTTCATCAAGCTTCACGTGCGGGAATTGAGTGAAACGGATTTTCTTACGCCTAAATCATTTTCCAAGGAGCTAATGTGTAATTTCTAGATCAATAAGAAGGCTAAAACGGGGTAAAAGTGGCAAATTATCAACAGAATAACCCAAAAGTAAAAAGTCCGCTTTAAAAATCGTTTCTGTATAAACACTAGTTGATACTACAAAAGATTAAACAACTTTATAATATACTTAGTACCAATCAACATAAAATTGTAGTGTCAGACAGAATCCAAACTTCTTTGGTGCATTTATTAATGCAACCAAATCGATAAAACACAAGCTAATGCGCCATCAGTCTCCAAAGCCGTTTGGTTAAAGGTAATTGCACTGAAAAGAGGGTTAGACAGAGAGTCGTTTCAAGGGTCATTGTCATTATCAATAACTCGGTCTAACGAACATTCCGTTTTTAAATTATCTTAATATGGTAAAGTGCTCATGATAAACTGTTACGGCTTACGACACAGTTGACCGCTACATATCCATGCATAAAAACTATTTTACTGGTATTAATTCCCATACAACTCTATTTCACCTTCACCCATGGATTGCAACATTTCAAAATCGAAACCAGGACATTAATGCTTTTTGATTGTAGATTGTAGCTACATTCAAAATTATCAAATAAAGTGATAAAGCAAGTTGCTGCTCCTATTGATTATATCACAGAATGCGACAAGAAAGATATTTAGATGGAACTTACTAAGCGACGAAAAAACAGACCACCCCGCAGCAAAAAATACAACACGGAACAAATGTAGATACATGTTTATCAATAGTAAAATAGTTGCCAAAGTCCTAAATGTCCACCAAGACACTATTGAATATAAAGTAAAAAGTATAATTTCACATGTGTCACAACACCTAACAAATCCTGCCAACGAATCTGAACCGTCCAGTCTGGCAAAATATCGTCATCATCTAGACCACCACAAACAAAAAATACGTCCACCATGGTATCGGTTTCTTTCAAACATATTGCAAGGTGTCCAGTTTCAGATGTCTAAATTTAATAGCAGTAGAACTATCAGTGAATATTACAGTTACAGTTGAAGATACTTTTACCCATGGGCATATCAACGAGCAGTCACCTGAGGTAGACACTTTTAACATGGATTCTGCACCAACTACAGTAGTACATCTTTCAAACGATCATAGTGAAAACTTTGAGGAACAGTTTGTCGTTGAAGAATGGGATACTTCTTCTACCGGATGAAAATATCTACCATACTTCCATGCAAAGATGTATCTGTGTACATTTGGAATACTAATACTTCTGTGGTGTCGTTCCACAAAATTACTTTTCATCGTATTGTTGTCCCTCATTTTCCTGTGTACTTGCTTTGATATATTACAAATAGATTCACGAAAATATTTTTCATATGTCAAAGAGGAAGCCATCATTTATCGGTGACTGCCACAACAACGTAAAGCAAATTGCGCGTTTTTAAAACAAATACATAACGCATTCACTGAGATGATGCAATAATATAAATACGGTAATTTACAGAACAGAATTACACGACAGAAAACCGCGGCACAAACTGATCAGATGGTCAGATTGCCATGGGAATACCTTAAACGCAATACAGCAATTTAGTTTTGCCCTTTTATTTTATTCATGACTGGTAATGGGTATGTCATTCATTCAAAAACCTAACAAAACCTCACGCTTAAACTCAGACAATCTAAGAAATTTCTTTGCAGTTCATATGTCTGAAAATACATTGATAAAATTAAATGAAAAATCATTTTGTTATACAGAATTACTTCTCAAAGTCTACATAAAATTTCTCATACTTGGATCAAGAATTATTTAAAAGTAAACTAAGAAACTGAATAAGGTGTGCGCAAGCTAACCCGCTATAGGTCGTTTATGTTCCTCAAGGACCACGGCTGTGAATGAGTGAGAGTCATCTCGCAAAGTAGTGGCTAAAACTTTTTACTTTAAAAACTCTCTGAGATCCTTAAAACAGCTTCTATTTTTCATTTACATTACAAGTAATTTTCTAACAAACGTTCCGGCGCCCCGACCTACTAAGGATCTACCCCATGAAAAATTTAAATGCAAAATTGTGTCAATAAATTAAGTATTCGTGCTCCTTAGCTTTAAAAAATGATAAATCACCTGGAATAATAGGGAAGAGAGGAACAGCGGAAAGCTTTCCCGTTGATCATTTTAAAGTGTATTTTTATGTATCCCTATTGAATTGGGACGGCCAACGGGGAAGATAAACGAATGAATTTTTTGCAAATGTTTTAACTATTAACAAACAGAATTTATTTCTGGCAAATGAATTACAATTTATCGGATTTAACTTATTCATACAACAAGCTTTTTTTGCCATCTTTCCAACACCGTTTTTAAAACACTTTGAAAATTTCTTTCGGGCTTCCATCAAACCTTTGTAGCTTCTGTAAGAATCACGGTAGATGCAATCAACACGATTTTCGTTACATTTGGCTGGCAAAAACGTGCCTCTATAGTGCTTGAAAAAGGTCTGGCCATATGTTTTCGATTTTAATTTAATGTGTGTACCGTATGTAAATTTATAACCACCTTTACAGGAGACGGTAACCTTCGCAGGTATTCTAGACTTGTCAAACTTGTATCTCTTTACGAAGCCGACAATCAACGCACCGCCAGGTGTTGAATAAGAAACTTCAACGGTCGAACCAGACGAAGTACTCTGCGAAGTGCCTTTACTTCTGGAACTACCATAACTTACTGATCCTCCGAAAGACGTTCCGACCGTAGCTGACACAGAGCTACCAGAGCCAAGAAATTTCACACTTGCTTCAACGGTGACACTTGCGCTAACCTGCCAGTTGTGTTCGACGGATTTCGAAATTTCCACACCCACTTCTTCCGTAACTTCTTTCGTATTTGTTAATGTCAAAGTATTACTTCCAGTTGAACAGCTTCCAGCTGTGGTTACGCCCACAATTTCTTCCCCATCGGGAGTTGCATCATCGCCGTTGTCTATGATCTGTATCTTCGATATTTTGCAGCCATCACCTTTGATCCAGAAGGTATCAGAAATAGGTTTCCCGCATCGAAATTCAGCATTTTTAACGTCACCTTTATCTCCACGCCAATATAAAGGACAATTTCCAAAACCAATTGCATAAAGTCCGCCGGATTGTTTTTTTATCCAAAATTGATCGCTCGGCGATTTGCCTTTGCGAAATTCAGCATTTTTCGTGTTTCCCGGATTTCCATTCCAAAATAAAGGACCAATGTTGCTACCAATGTAATAACCATTTTTCACCTTCTTAACGTACATTGGATCACCCTTTTTAGTACCGCATCTAAACTCGCCGTTTTTTCGATAGCCATTATCTCCTCTCCAAAATAGATAACAATCTTTACCAAAACCAATTTGTAAGTTGCTGTTGTCAACAAATCGGTCAGCGCTATTTGCTACCACAGCATAAATTTGTATACACAGTATTAGGACACAACACTTCATCTAAATGATAAATATCATATACACCATTATCATACAAGAGTTTTTATTTTATTAAAAGAGAACTTTCTGATACTTCACACAAATGTGAAAATCACAGAAATAAACATACCTTAACCGAGAAATTTAAACTTATATGTCCAACTAAACACACTCCTTGCCGTCATGAACAAAACCCAATACAAACATTCGTTATATAGAAAGAAATGAATCCCTGGGGAGTCAGTAATTTTACGCATTGCTATCTTATGGTCAACCCCTGTAATACAAAATCTATTCTCAACGGGCTGTAAACTTTAAAAACCGTAATAATAGTATTGATGCTTTAGAATTGCTCGTGTGTCTAATTGGAACCAATCATACTGAATAACCTTTTTAATCTTGTTTCCTGCTAATACTCCCAGAAGAGAGTACTTTTGCGTGAAATTTTTTTTGTCAATTTACCAATGGCCATAGAAACGGCGTAATTTTCTCTTTTTTGTGTTCTATCGGAACGGTGTGCATTCCAGTGTAAGGTTGACTAGTTTTCACAAAGTAGCGACAAATCTGCGCGCACACACAGAAACACAAACCTATTAAACTTTGGGGCAGGGGACAGTGAAGCCTCGAGACACAAAGGGACAGTCAAGTAAAGCAAACCTTACATATCAATATACAGAGGTTAATGTCTGGACTGTAAAATTGGAATATCGATTCTAGCGTAATTCTATTATCAATTCTATTATTGCAGCAAGTCTTATTACTCTAGATCGGCATGTTATTAACCCTATTTAGTCCGGGGGATCTTTTTACTATGCTGCATGGTTATGATAATTACAGAGTTTTTATATTCATCTATGAGGCACCTGTATGTCAAATATTTAGGCTCTATATTGGCTATTACTCGAAACTTCCACTTTAAATCTCTATAAAATCCTTATAATCGGAAAAATATAATAACTTTCGTTAGGATTATCCTTAGGAATTAAAACTTACAAAACAACTTTATTTTGTCGAGCGCAATCTTTCGGAGAATTTTGGTCACGTGATTAATCCGAGCACCCGATTTTTTCGACTTTTCCCGGATTTAAACAGATTTTCAGGCAATTTTTCGCCTTTATTCATGCGAACTATATAAAAACTATATGTTAAATAAATTTTATTTGGCTTTCAGAATCTTTAAACAGAATGTAAAAATTTGTTCTAGAACGTAAGTAAGTGATTTTTAATCAATGGACGTGCCTGAAAAAAAAGAAGGCAAAACTTTTGAAAGTCCTTGGGGTGCAGTATATGTCATCGGAGGAAGAGATAGATGATGACGATGGACGATATTTTATTGTCTATCCGCTTCCGTGGAGATGCAAAAAGTTGAATTCAACTTTTAACAAACTCGATGCAAGACACAAAGAAAATCAGAACAAACGGAGCAAGAATCAGACCGTGCGTCGCGAGGAAGGACAACTATCAGAAATAAATCATGCTCCTTTATCTGCCATTGCTTCTTTTGATGGATCACAATAATAAAATATTGAACAAATATAATATAATTTTGCAGAATTTTATTACCGATTATTCCTTTTTTTTTTGTGCAGTGAAGGATGATAAACGTATTTTCAATGACTCGTCGTTTTCGTGTCTGTAATTAAATATTCTTTAATGTAGACCAAGAACAGCTCTATGATAAGGTTTCATTAAATTTTGTTCTCAAAGGAAATGCCTCATCGCCGATAAATACAAACGGAAATGTATTATTGCTGTTCCAGATTTTAATATCAGGGAGATTTCAAATGTGTTTTCACAAATCGCTGTGCCAAGATCGCTATTCGAAAATACCCCACCGTCACTGTTACGTCCCGTATCACCAATATCAACCATTGTTAATTAATAATTTGCGTCGCAGACGGCCATGAGTACCAGCGAATGAGTTTTTTTGTGGTTAAAAAACATGGAGCCGGATCTTGCGGGTGCGTGTATTACAACATGTTTACCATCGATTGCCGCAAGACAGTGATTGAATTGCCATTTCTTTTCAAAATCATATGCAATTTTTAGCCAATTTCTCTCAGAATCGGGACATCTCAAATAGAAAGATGTCAGAACTAGCGAGATTGCTTCTGTAGTATCGTATATGATTCTTCCTATAGACGTAGGACTGATTCGAAAGCTCGACGCTATGGTCTTCTGCGAATCTTCGGTGACAATATAACGCAGGGTGGCACAGAGTCTTTCACTTGGACCAATAGGCTCCCTCTTTCTGAGGATTTCACCAGTTCTAGATCAACTTGACGTAACAATTCTTCATATTGACTGGGATTCAAATGAAAGTATTGGTAGAACATAACATAATCGAGCAGTTGCATTTCTTTGATCAGTAAATGAAACTTTCCTTTCTGTTTACTTTCTTTGTATATTTGTCGCACCCGCATTTTTTTCTCATTTTTCTATTTTTCCCACGTGTAAGAAGCAAAAGAATTTTTGTTCTCAAACTTAGCAGTCCCATGTTTTTTTATTTACACTCCATACACAAACATTCTTCTGTCGCCAAAATTTGACTGGAAATTGAAATTAATTGATTTCCGTTCCGTTCCGTTCCATTTTTATTTTTTTTCATATATGGTAACAACTTGGTCAAAGATCGTTCTCTGTGTCAACCATTGATTTTTTATTTTTTTTATTGGATGGTTTAAATACAATTAACATCTTCGAAAAATAAAGTACTGTACAATTAAATAGAATAAATTAAAATATATTATAAATTAGAATGAAACAACTGGCATAAAGCACACACAGACAAAAAGGCTACGAGAGGCTAAGAATAACAGACTGTGCTAAATCGAATAGATTAATGTAGAATCATTAGAAACATGATGCTACCATTCCGTACCGATCCGATCCAATCCGATCCGAGGCAAAAAATACGCAAGTGGAAATCCACCTTAACAATAATAAAAATTTCAGAAAATTTCAACTTAAATTAAAAAGTTGAGAACTAGCCCAGGGTCAGCAAACTCCTTTCAGGTTCTGTATATTTTAGCCGAAGAATTGATAAACGAGGCATTTGAAAGAGACGAGTGTTATATATTTGCGATTTTTGTATTGATACAGGATAATTGTACTTTAGGGTCAGCAAACTCGTTTCAGGTTCTGCATATTTTAGCCGAAGAATTGATTAACCAGGCATTTGAAAGAGACGAGTGTTATATATTTGCGATTTTTTTACTGATACAGGATAATTGTACCTTACGTTCAGCAAACTCGTTTCAGGTTCTGTATATTTTAGCCGAAGAATTTTAAGCGACGCATTTCAAAATGACGAGTGTGTCATGTATTTGCGATTTTTTGTATTGATACAGGATAATTGTACTTTAGGGTCAACAACCCTGTCCCAGGTTCTATATATTTTAACCGTAAAATTGATAAACGAGGCATTTAAAAGAGACGAGTGTGTCATATATTTGCGATTTTTCGTATTGATATAGGATAATTGTACTGTAGTGTCAACAACCTCGTCTCAGGTTTTTATATTTTAACCGTAAAATTGATAAACAAGGCATTTTAAAGAGACGAGTGTGTCATATATTTGCGATTTTTCGTATTGATATAGGATAATTGTACTGTAGTGTCAACAACCTCGTCTCAGGTTTTTATATTTTAACCGTAAAATTGATAAACGAGGCATTTAAAAGAGACGAGTGCGTCATATATTTGCGATTTTTCGTATTGATGCAGGATAATTGTACTTTAGGGTCAACAACCCTGTCCCAGGTTCTATATATTTTAACCGTAAAATTGATAAACAAGGCATTTTAAAGAGACGAGTGTGTCATATATTTGCGATTTTTCGTATTGATATAGGATAATTGTACTTTAGGGTCAACAACCTCGTCTCAGGTTCTATATATTTTAGCCGTAAAATTGATAAACGAGACATTTAAAATTGACGAGTGTCTCATATATTTGCGATTTTTTGTATTGATACAGGATAATTGTACTTTAGGGTCAACAACCTCGTCTCAGGTTCTATATATTTTAGCCGTAAAATTGATAAACGAGACATTTAAAATTGACGAGTGTCTCATATATTTGCGATTTTTTGTATTGATACAGGATAATTGTACTTTAGGGTCAGCAACCTCGTCTCAGATTCTATATATATTTTGGCCGTAGAATTGATCAATATATAAAGGGTTGCGGAGCGGAAACAGGTCCCTATGTTTGCAAGCGAAATATTTACATCCCTGACAAATATGGATAGAACTTTTATCCGCTCCAATAGATAGTTTAAATATGATCTTATAAAAAGTTCCTGGAGTAAACCGCAATCTTGACATCAAATCTTTCACAAGTTCAAGTCAATACGCTTTAAGTGTTTAAGATGAATTTTTTTTATCTTCACTTTTTATTCGTATCACAAAAGTAGAAAGAAAATCGTTAAAAATCTCAATTCATTTATCTAGCTAATCCATACTTATCAGAAATTACAAAAAGCTGTAGACCAAATTATAAAGCTAGCTATTTTTCGTGGCTTGTGTCTCAAGTAGAAAATTTTAGCTAACGTTGCCTCGTGCAAAGACTAATTAAACTTTATTCAAACTACTAACCTACCTTATTTGACATTTATTTGCAACTCATATGAACAACGTAAAAACATTTTCAGTTTTTTGATTTTTCAGTTTTATTCGAATGATATTTTCGATAGGGACAGTGTTCTTAAAAATAGCTACTTCGTTCCCAGAGCGTAGAGTAAGCAGGAAAAAATTTGGGATAACCGACGCTGAGGAAATTTCACTTATTAAGTGAAAAAAGTGACACTTTCGTCAAAATTGATTTTTTCCCGCTGTATAGTAGAAAATAGAAAAAAAATAAGTATATAAAAATAATATTCTTTAACTTTTTTGTGTTTTTTACCACGATTTGTCAAACATGTCAACAAAATTAATTCAATTAAATTTACAATTAATATTTTTGCAGGGTGACAAAGTCTAAATATGTTTTTGATAGGAAAAAAATTTGACATCAAGACTGAAACGTACAATAGGTTTTTGTCGCATTATTTTGTTGAAAATCATAGCTTTGCATACGAGTAGGGTGTACAAAGACAAGAATAATTCTCCGAATACACGAATTTTCGTATTATTTTTTAACGAAGTACAATGATGATAGAAGGATTATCCTCAAGCGTTTCAGACAGTATTACAATATTAACTTCGCATGCTTTCCATAATTATAAAATTTATATTTCTTTATATCATAAAAACATATTTCCCAAACGTAAGATTTTAGTTTAATGGTTTTCGCGTTTATTTTAACTACCCAGTAAGGAATTAATAATGACATTGTATCTTGTTCATGCAGGGAATTCATAACACGGTTACTGATATCCCACGACATTTTAAGAATAGAAATTCATTAACCAGAACGATTCAATTCCACGCCTTGTCGAGATTAGCCGCGTTGAGAGAGAGAGAAGAGTTTTTGAAGACAAGAAAAGAATAAAAAAAGAAACTAACAGTGGTTGGGAAGAAATTTGTAGTAGCCGATGGTAAGTTGCGTTTTTACTGATTTATTATCTATTTTTTCATTTACCTGATTCAAAGAACGGTGCATCTGTTTTTAATTTAGAACCATGGTAAGTCGAATTTTTTTTAAATTTGTCTAATTTTTAAAATTTGAACAGTCTTCCAATCTTTCTACGGTATAACTTGCTGTATCACTTATTTAGTTTGGTTTACCAGCATTTTATGGAGAAGTGGAAAGAGCAATTGTGGAAACCCAGTAGCGGTTGGAATCGTGATACTGGATTGCCGTATGTGATTTTTTACTTTTTAACATATTTTTATTATATTGCGTATCGTGTGCAATTAACCTGTACGACAAACTGCAATATATAAAAACTGCAATATATAACTTAAACATATAAATTCTATGCTTTATACACTTAAATTTGCGAACGTTTTGCGCGTATGTAAATTTTATACATTTTTTCCCGCGTATTTATTTTCCCGCACCAAGCCTTTTGGACAGATTTAAGTATTGCGCGCTCCTTGCATGTTTTATAGAATAGAATCATTATGTCCCGTTTTGTTTCAGGACCGAAAAATCACTTTGTAGTTTCGCTTATTCTAATTTTCACGAGGCTCCTGAAAAATAATATACCGCGCACATTAATTATAATTTATTAAAGTATTCAGCTTTTCTCACACATTGTGGCACACTAGTAGAACTGCTCTATTGCAGTTTTTACTATTTTCAACCTTACGGGGATCTAAGTTTCGACCTTTTTACGACAAACCATGCTTTAAAAAACGTTTTACATCTCGCCTGTTCTCACTAGGCGAAATAGAACATGTTGCAGCTAGTGACAAAAGCTAAAACACAAACGGAGCTCTATCTATCTTAAAACTGACAATTGAATATCATTTTCAAGCAATTATCTGTCGATTTCAGTTCTTGAAGTATTTCTGCTCAAACGATTTTCCATGCGTCTTTTAGTGCCGTTTATGAACAGCCTGTTGGATTATAATTTTCCGTTAATTTGTGCTAATTGCGTCTTCCTTGATTTATTGAAACCATTTTCGTCCTCGTACTATTGCAAACTTTCTAACGCGCGAAAAAAAATTGTAACTAGAACGGAGCTGCATTTCACTTATTTTCAAATCATTGATTCCAGACATATTCCCCTAGCAACTTGCGACAGAACATGAACAATGTTTCCTTCAAGTTGACTTGACTTCATACTTACTGACGTTTAAGCGCTGTCGTACTGCTGTATACTCAACCCCTTTGGTGTGGACCATCGCGACCGGAACCCGCCCCTTGCTTGACTGCTAAACCACGTACAGCTACATGGACACGGAAGATTACCTTGTAACTTGTGTCCACGCACGGTGCGTGAGCTGTAACTTCAGGTAAGCTTGTGACTGTGTATGCGACGGGAAACCATATGTTATTGTGTCACCGTTGTCAACTTGTTATTGCGGAGTTCTATGGATTCTTTGCTTTTGCAGTTGTCCTTCTGTGACATTACGGTATTGTGTTACAATAGGCGTCGCTCGCAGCGTCAGCTATAACTCCAACAATGCGTCCAAATCCAGAGACGTATTAGTCTCTGGAACATCCTTTAACGAGCACGACGCAAACTGATTCCAGTCGTTGGGTTGTCATAACACTTCCCATACGCAGAAATACATGGGTAAAAGCAAATCCTGTCATAGTGTAATGGGTGCTTAAGCACGCACCCAGCTTTCTCAATAACTTTGCGTATTCTACGACATATGCATTTTTCGTTGTAAAATAATCACCCAACTTCTAAATTGCGTCGCGAATATCGATCTTCGGACCTTTGAACTTGAAGGCCAAACGAAAATATGTTTCCTTTAAAATGAAACTTTTTTTAAAACATTTCACCAAAAAATGTGTTTTTTATATGAAATTATTCCATTTTTCATATATTTCAACATGCCTCACTAAGTTGAAAACGAGGCTTTCCAGCACCCGACTCACTTAATAGTTAGTATCCTTTTAGAGAAACATAGTTACACAGTGACGCAGAAATGATAATAGATAACAAAGAGTGATGGGATTTCGGTACAGCATGTTTTTCAATATACCAGATTCTATCGCACCAAATTCGATACAAACTTTATGAAAAAACTTGTTGATATTAAATGTGAAGGCATTTGTTCTGAATTGCTTCTTCCATCAACGTTTAGAACGACTAAAATGTATTTCTTTGTTAAAAGAATATTTATAAAACTTCAGCTGCGTACAGTATCATTTGGTTATCATATGATTGAGTTTTTCTCTCATTTTGATTGGTTAATCTGCACGAAATATGTTAGTAAAATTCTCTAATCTATACTTAACAGCTTGTATGGTTTTTCTGATTGGCTGAAAAAGCGTGCAAAAAACCATGTTTTTATTTGATTGGTTAATAATTGTTTCAGTAAAAGTAAATCACGTGTCCAAATTTTGCAGAATAATTCACTGATGGTTGGTTTCCAATTCCAAAGACGATTGTCATATTTTTCTGATAAAATATGTTTTTAGCAACTTAAGGGGTAGTTTCGAGTAATAACCAAAGGTATGGGATTTCTCATAACTATATTTTAACTTCTAAATTACATATTAGCTCTTTTGACGCTAATTCGTTTTCATTGGTTTTCACGGCTTTTCCAGTCACAAAGCTCTAACTTGCGATCAATAAAGTTTTTCTGCTGTGACATATATTTATGTGAATTATGTAAAATAAATTCTTTTAAAACGTTATTTATATATGTTATTGTTAAACTGTCAACGCGATTGTATGATTAGTCTCCTAGAACGATTAGTGGAAAAGTCGTGATGGCAGTACAACATGAATCTATGACATCCTGCTTAACTCCAAGAACTATATAGCAAATGATTTTTTAAAACTTTGATTAGCATTGTGATAAGCAGTTGCTTAAAGTCTTCATATAACTGTTCACATGTCGCATGAAACTACACTTCTAATATAAACTACATTTCAATGTATAGTTCATAAATTGTTGTTTAGAACGTTAAACTGACTATTAAAACTTTTAAAAGCGTAAATGATTAATATTCTATGAAAACTAACTTTTTATTTAAAACTGTAATATGTTGAACTTACCAAATTACTAGTCTACCTTCCTACCTTACCTCACGTCACGCACGTCACTCCACTCCATTTCTTTTGTTATAAAACACAACGAAAGACATCTTTTTTAACAGCAGAATTATTTTGTCAACAAACAAGGAGATGGAATTCACTCGTGCCAATGTAACTGTAGGTTCACTTATTACTGTGGAGGTCTATGGATTCTCTGCTTTTGCGATTTTCCTTCTGTGACAATACGGTATTGTGTTACAATAAGTGACGCACGAAGCGTCAGCTGTCATTGTACGCAACGTCTCAACAGTGGAAGCCTACTTACTCTGTCATTACAACATTTTTACAATGTAGCCGATTTGTGTGTAATTTATCGAGATGTTATTACTTGACTAGCAATATTGGAAATAGTTAATATTATTTCATTAATGTATCTTGGTAATATTAGTGGCTCAGCACATATTCCATGGTCATTATGAAAACATTATGGTAATCAAAAATACAAAGCACATATCTCCGCTTCATTCCAGCGGAGGCTGTCCCATAGCCTTCTAAACCAATGGCATTGAGTACATGTCGGTGGAATCATAATTCATAATTCCTCCAACAAGACGTCTAATTTTAAAATCACATTCTTATGCATAAAAAAACATTCTTTCTTTTTGTTCAAATTGTTCTTCAATGCTGGAGCGTATCTATACAAATTTCATAAATATCGTTCAATATTAAAAGTTCCATGATCTTAATGCTGTACATAAAAAAATATCACCTTGATACAGTGCTTGTATTTGCCGACATTACGAGTCTTTCATTTTACCAAAGTTTGTTGCAACTGATACAACTTTGCCGCATAATCCAATTTTAGTTATTTTCAGCTTTTTTTATAAATTTTTCAAAGAAATATGCACGCTTAAGTGTACTGTCGAGTAAAGTTAAGCGTAAAATAAATGATTACCTGGAGAAAACATAATTGCACGATTGAGTTTACTCTTATGCAATTTTTAGCGAAAGTAAATGAACATAGGAAACAGTCCGTTATAGTCGTTACCCCAGCTAAAAATTGTACTCATTAATTTTATTTTGCGGAATAAGTTTTCGTGAAATTTGAACAATTTTTAACGTAAATAAAAAAACCCTACAGGCTGTGGTTACAAAATTAATTGCAATTAAAAATTAATTGCAATTAAAAATTAAAGTATTACATGTTAATGCAGATATTTCTATCCACCCTATCCAACCTATCTACTTGGTAGACAGATAATCAAGCGTTAGAGGAAACTTTTGCCGTCTTTACTACCTTGCAAGCAAAGGAGAGTGACCCCATTAGCGACAACATCTCTTTTTTTGCATTTCTTCCCGTCATTCTATTTCCTCAACTCTGACATCGGATCAAAAAAATTCCTTGTGAGGTTATCTAACAACTAGATTGATGGTGTCGATTTCAATTCCTAGCTAAGTAATTACTTGAATCTATCCAATGATTTTATCTTCTGCCAGAGGCACACCAATCAACCAAAATGGTTGGATAATAAAATCGAAAACGTCTAGGTGTATAAGGCATAAACGAAAGGCATGTTTAATTTTTAATTAAGCCATGTAGCAGTTGGGGCCACGTTACGATAACTATTTCATAGCGACCGGTTTTTGCAAAACATGTAAAGCAACATTAAGTTTTGGTTATGATATTACGTTGCAAGCACTACCAAAAAACAACGTAAGTTTTGGTCATGATATTACGTTGCACCCGCTACCAAAAAACAACGTTGCAGCAACGTTGGGTTGAAGTTGCAACTGCGACGTTATAAATCCTACGTTGCTGCAACGTTGTGTTTTGGTCAGGCGACGTGGCGACTTAAAAGCAACGTTGCTGCAGCGTTGTTGCAACGTCGCGTTTTTGCTGGGCTCCAACATCATCGAGATGGAAATGCACATATTTGGCAATTTTTAAGTGTAATGCTGTGAGGTACATACTACCACATATGCTCATGATATCATTAAAAAGTTTTCAAATTTCTCTTCATCGCCTTCATTTTATTGTACACCTGTTATTGCTATTGCTGCTTTTTTTGTATTGAGCGCTGGTTGTTTTTTCTCCATCCAATTTGTTATTTAAAGGGGAAATGGCATAATTTACCCAAATTTGGATAAAGAGTTTTTTTACGAAGGTTGGTAATTTCGATATGACAATTTCCCAATTCAGCTAAAGTGTTGCCGCTAGTTCCGAATAGGGCACGGATGGTCTGTTCAGTCATAAGCATGTGAATGGTTTCAACTTTTTCTCAAAGTCTCCATCCGTTGCCGTATTTGATATAGTTGCTGGTCCATATGGCCTGAAAAAATCTTTGGGAAAGTGGTCAAAAAAGGAGACAGCACCTTTTGTACGACGCGACATCTAAATATAATGTGAAAATAATGTAATTGTTGCAGAAGGACTGTATTCATATCGCTATTTTGTGAAAGAACGTATTTTAAGTTTTATTAACAAAGTTTTGTGTTATAATTGTTTGTTCGTAAAGGCATTTCAACCTTTACAAAGATTACATTGTTTTTATTTCACACAAAACATATGTACAAAGAAATCTGAAAACAAGTAAATTTAACACTTACCTTTACAGCGTACAATGGCCAATATCAACCAAGTGACTACTGACTTTCAATATTAAGCGCCACATTGGAGATATATAACATATTTTACAGTGTATGTCCCCACAGCCCCCGATTTATAGGGCCCAAGCATATGCATATTAAGTGAAAAAGTTGTTCTGAGTAGTACACAACACGAAATATTCCAAAGTAAGCCCATAATAACGTTAGAAAACCTGTTTAAAAGAAGAAAAAAATTCTACGTAATGCAATTGTCACCGTTCTGTGTAACATGGTTAGGTACATGTAAAACGTGTTTTAAGGATAATGGGTGGTAACTGATGAGTATATGTACACGTCGCAGTTTTGAAGGAAGCCAGTAAATTCTCAAAAACCATCATCTTTGGTACGCCACATCACAGAAAAAACTTGCAAAAAACAAACTTATGTGGTGTAAATTGCTTGAACACGTTGCTCCATCTGGAAAAAAGACGAGTATTACTGATGCCGAAATTCTATCCATCACTTTATTTTAAATATCAACAGGAGGCCCATAGGAGAAAACAAATGTCTGCTGAGCAGCGCACAAGCAAGCCGACATTGAGGAAGCAAATGACCCGAATTCGGCGTCTTTTTTTACTGAATGTAACATAAGTCTTACAAAGCGTCAGTTTTCAGAGCTTTTTTAATTCCTAACGAAAGTTCCTAATTTTATCAATGAAAATTAAAATCAGTTTTAGTCAAAAACGGAAGCCTACAAAAACTACGACTAACGGACTAAATCAGTGACACTCCTCAATTTCCAGACTTTTTAAGATTAGTATATGGCGGCAAATATTATTGAGACAGAAGACAAAAAAGGAATAATTGCTTTAACGTTGAGCTTAACTGATGTAATCATATATCAGACAATCTACTTTGTGAGGGGAGCTTAAAGATTGAAGAAATTGAAACGCATGCATTATATTCTCTATCTAGTGTGATTTTTTTCCTTCTTTTACTTGCGCAGAATATTTGATTAAGAAAGGTGCGTGAAAACAAGTTACAAAATTGGAATTAAAGTTGTCCTTTGTTTTATTCAAAATTAATCATAAAATTAATCGGACCTCAAAATTCTGGTGTCGACATAAATAAATAAACGTAGGAAAAACAAAAGCACAATTCAGACAGATTAACCAACGAAACATAATAAATTTAACTGTCTGTAAATCACTGAAAATAATTTTTTATAGTTTTCAAAGTATCGAACTACAAAATTGTCAGGGCAATGTAAAACTGAAGCATTAATCAAGTTAAATGTTATTCGCATCCGATAACGTGATTCATGTCAATATGCTTGTAAAATCGCATAACTATCAGTAAACATAGCGGAACGCGATAAACAATAATTTGAAGTTTATTGCACATGCTCAAAAAGGACAGGAGATATAATAAACCACATGGTGAACAGCTAGGTCATAGAGCGGTACATTTTTTTCAAGAACAATATTTTATACATACTACTCAGTACGCTGTTAAGAAATACACGAATTCTTGCTAACCTTGTATAAAATTGTAGCGACATTTTGTCGTTGACAAATTATTATTAAAAGCGCTAGTCGCTACAGACCGTGGATAAATGCAAGGCTTACCAGCTTTATGTAACGTTGCACATGTAATCCGCGATCACTATATAACCAGCAGGTTGGCGTGCTCAACTGATACATCTTTCTCGGCATCAACACTTGGTTGGTGGTCCGAACTTTCTGTATCGGTTTATCACTTCATCTTTTGAAGAAGGCGATTTCGAGCACGTGGATCTTCACACAGGCCCCTCGGAAGCCAGATTCTACAATCAAGTTGAATTCCAAGCCTGAATATTTGAACAGCGTTTATGAGGAGATCGTGTTCAGTGAGCAGTACAAGATTGTCTGCTAATGACATTGTTGACACCCGTTGACCGCCCAGAACTACACGGACACCTTGGTTTTGCAACCAATCCAAAAGCTCGTCCATTACTAAGTTAAGTAGGACCGAACTCGACGGGAATCCTTGACCCTGAATAAATGTTCAGTCGGTGTTTTGATCTACCTCTCTGCCTGATGATCTCTTGGAGCAATTTGACGTTTTCAAAACAACCGTCGACCGGGACGAATCCTTTGGGCGATTGTTGATGGTTACATTGGCTCTTAGCCTGGCATCCCAGATTATTGCATATATCCTCATCAGAACAGATCAAATAGTGATCAAACGGCAGTGGTCGACTTGCGTTCTATCTCCTCCTCCTGCGTTGCTGAACTTGGGAAGGGATAGTTCCCGCCTACCAGGCGTTAACAATAACCGCCAGGTTTTACACCTCAATCATTGTTAGGGTTTTAAACTTTCAGCCATCAGGTCCAGGTGCAGAGGTTATCACGCAATAGTTTTTCGATACACAACTTGCGGCCGATGTGTTGGACCCGCATTCTCAGTAACATGCCCTAATGTCTGTTCATACATCTGCTCTACGTCAATTACTTCTGGAAGTGTCCGCTAAGTGTTCTCATACTCAAAGATAGCATTCAAGATTGTTCCCTTGGCAGCTTTTCTCCAAGCCTTTTGAGGAAGTCGGTACTTCTGTCTTTTCCGCGCACAACGTTTGTCGGTCCTTCTGCGGCCAATTTACTGTCAGTATTACTACTGCTATTCTCCTGTTGATTGGTGGGGGCCCTTGCCCTCCACGAAGATGAACCAGTGTTATATACGGTAGCTGGCTCATCTATTTTGTACGACAGTTCCTTCCATCCAATCAACCCAGACGTATAATACAGCGTCGGTTCACTCAGAATATTACCCTCTGTCAAGTTTTCCAAAGACAGTCCGCTTACCCAAGCTAGAACTTCCTCCCGTTAACACAAATCGGATCCATCTGTATTCCCCCCTATCCCCATTTTCGGATTGAAATGCGCCACACCGGGTTGGGTATCCCTTGAATTTCCGTGCTCCTTGCAGCTCCTCCTCCCAAGTCTTAACGAGATCTTTATATGTCTTAAGCCTTCTGACCTTTCTACTAGCCTCACTAGTTCTGTTTGGGAGTAATCCAGCGAGAACTTCGTTAAGACTTTTTTTCTGCAATCCTCTGGACTTATGGAGCAAAAACCGAAGTTTATAATCAGTCCATTGAAAACCTTTTGTCTTACTTGGAAGCGTCACGTTGTACTCAGCTGGATGCATGAGTACTCGGTGACCTTGCAGACCGGGTTAGGAGTCACTACTGAAGATACAGTCAGGACACCGAAAGGTATGGTGTTGCATTCATGTACACGTTCCCATGTGTGTTACAAAACTTCAAGATTTCTGTGAATTTAAGGGGCAATTCTTACATACATAGCGTATTCCTTTCGTGACCTCTCTGCGTGTCGATTTTACGTGCTTCTCAAATAACCTGTTAGACTCCTCGACATTGCTACACAACAGACAACACCACCTTAGTCTACCGCCGCCGGGATGCGTCACTATCATTGGCGTTCCAGGAGTTTCTTCACTGTTTGGTTCCCTTTGAGCCAGTGCATACTGTTAGTGTTTCTTATCGTTTTCTAGTAACTAGTGAACATGTGTCTAAACTTTGAGGAGGCCAGCCCATTATAGACACTCTTTTACTCAGTTATTCTATGAGCATTCGCAGTTTCACAGTACAAGTGCTTATACTTAGACATACATAGCTTAATCTTTATACGACTACTAGCAGGATCAATCAGGTAACTACGGTTGTGAATAGAAGAAGCTAAATTAACTTAAACACACTACAACCTGCACTACGTATCGTGCTGGAGGCGCAGTCGTTCGTTTCTACAATCGTTAGCGTAAAATCGGAGCTCACTTTTTACAACTAACTGGAATTAATACGCTTCAGAATTTTTTCACTTGACGGGACAGTTAAATAGAAGGGAGTTTTTTTATTATTTTCTGTTAATCACCACCAAAATTTTTCTAAAGAGCAAGGTAATATAGTACATATTGTGATATCTTTTGTGATAATCTGAAAATAATTTATTCTGAAAATATAAAAAGTTACATATGTTAAGCAGCACAACCACCAGCAAAAGAATTATAATTAGCAGGTTAAAACAACGTTGCGTTACTCTATGCGGTATTTTGTTACATAATTTCAGATTATTTTTTTACTTTTAAATAGTATGAAGATGTGTTACGCACCACTACCAGTAAATGTTTCTAATTAAGAAGGTACTAGTTTGTTTTTTATTTTGTTTGATAATCTAAAAATAACGTCCATCATTTTGGAAATAGATTGAAATTTGGTAATATTTTTTAGTGTGATGCTTTGTTTGCTATTCTCACTTTATTTCACAGTTTTCGAATTTAATTTTACAATTATTAGGTAATCCCAGTAAATACGGCATGAACTTTTCCACACTGGCTAGAAACTTCAATTATTTCGCTGAATTTTTAATTAAATAAAATAATAATAAACACAA
Source organism: Hydractinia echinata (assembly GCA_030067915.1). Taxonomy (NCBI): domain Eukaryota; kingdom Metazoa; phylum Cnidaria; class Hydrozoa; order Anthoathecata; family Hydractiniidae; genus Hydractinia; species Hydractinia echinata. The sequence continues at coordinate 98,938 of JASGCC010000409.1, read as the reverse complement.
CCACCAACGCCACCGCCAAAATTTCTAATTAGCAAGGTAGTACTATTGTGATATCTTGTTTGATTATATGAAAATAATTTGCTCTGGAATTACAAAAACTTCCATATATGTTAAGCATCACAACCACCAACACAAAAATTATAATAAGCAAATTGAAAATATTCTATGTGATATTTTGTTTAATAATGTCATAGTATTTCCCTGATTTTGGAATTAGATCAAAACACACATATGTTAAGCGCCGCCATCACCCCCACCTGAAATTTGTATTTAGAAAATTTGAATTGCAAATCTCACATTATTCTCCTGATTTTAAATTAGATCCGAAACGGAATCTTTTATATCTAAATACATATGTGATAAATTGCCCAATCAAGAACATAATATACCCCACTAAAGAAGTGGATACACACAGATGTCACGTCTGTGTAGTTAGTGCAACAGTGTTTTGACGTAGCGTATTAATCTTGTGTTTACTTCTGTACAGCCTCCTGCAACATGTCAGTACGCTTCAATAAAACAGAGAAAAAAGGCAATTTTTTGCTGTAAAATATAAATCATAAAAACCGCTCTTTTAAACGCATGGTAAGCTCTTGCATCCGTTACCCAAGAATTCTTGAATGTAAAGAGTACAAGAAGTCCAACAAGGTCGTATAAATACTACGATTTTCTAATAAGTGCGAATGTATTCCTATTCTAAAAACTTGTGTTTTCTTCACGGATTTTAGTTGTGTGTGGAAATATAATGTATTCTTCGGATGTTATTTGAGGAAAATGGCACTTTTTTACCAACCAGTAGCAACGAAATATATCAGTGGATGGCTTTTTCAGCAACGACAAACTGCGTCTTTGTAATTCCATCGCAATTTGTAACCTATTTTGTCGTACTTTGTAATCCAAAACCTATTCTCCGACCTGTCGCACTTTGTAAAACTACCTTGTCCCACTTTGTAATTCTGAAACGCTTTTTATATTAAATAATTAAAAAAATTCTCTCTGACTATATAAGTACGTTACATTATCAATATTAAACAGTGTACTTTAGTAGTCGCAATACTTCCGTGAATTTTAACAAAAGAAGAACGCTGTATATGCATACACAACGTTAGTACAAAGAGACAATGTATGCTGCAGTTTAATTTCGGCTCATATGAAATCAGCAACGGAACGTTCGATTTATTTCTGATCTATTCCAAAACGTCTAAAGGTTTTGAACAAGGAATTGCAGAAAAAACGACTTTTGGTTTGTCTGTCTGGTTTATCGGGAAATCCAGATATCGAGAAACGCAGCATCTTACATTAATGACCTTACGAAACTGGTCTTCGTATGACAAATCAGGGTGACCCCCTTCAACGTTTGTTAGTTTTGATTTTTTTCCAATTTTGACAGTAGCCATATTTGTTTTGATTTTTTTTGCACGTTGTCGATTTCGTTTAATTTTTTGTAATCAACTTTGGGCGCGTTAAATGCGCTTGAATTTGTGGAAAGATTCTGTGCAACGCTCACACGAAGTAATAGCTATATATAGAAATAAAAAACGTATTTCCCGCACAAAGTTATTGATTACTTCATTTTTTTATTTAACGTTCAAAGTTCAAAAGTGTAAGAGCAAAATTGCAGAAAGGCCGTGTATTGCTACAAGTGACCGTTTCTTGGTTAAATCATCTGCGAGAGCGCTGGCACAAAAGGGGAAAAATGTTCAAGAACATGTATGCAAAATTGCAGAAAGGCCGTGTATTGCTACAAGTGACCGTTTCTTGGTTAAATCATCTGCGAGAGCGCTAGCACAAAAGGCGAAAAATGTTCATGAACATGTATGTATTCCTTTCTTTGATATCAGGGGCAAATCGTTCTCTCTTTGCTCTAAACAGGTACATTATAATCACGTTTCCACTTCACTATGAATCAATTCTTTGCCGTTTAAAATTCATAAGTTATTTTACTTTGGGTACCAATTTTAAATTTTGCTGTTTTATCATATCTGTTCAGCAACCCATGGTTGCCACCATCACGTGACATCTTTCTTATGTTTTTCGCGCCTTAGTTAAACACGGGAGTTCTTTTGGGTTGTTGCGATACATGGTATATTTGTAATTTTCATTAACGTTATGGAGTTTTTCTCGTGGCAAACAGGCATGGGTTTTCAGAACAGAGTTTGCTCCACCATCATAATCGCACTTAAGCCGCTAATAACTATTTTTTTTTTTTTACATTTTATAAAAGCTAAGAAAAACTTTTATTTCCTTTTATGCACGGATAAATAATACGGCAGAGATCTAACCTAATCTCAATCGGTGCTTGTAGATGTCGACAGCACATCCTGTTTTATAAATCTATACGATAATTTTACACATGTTTGCCATACGACAAGCCATTTATTGATATGCTAGTTTTACCTTTTTCTATTTCTGGGAGGTTTGTCCTGACTTGTTGACTTGCTCTTGCAACACTCGGTAATGCAACTTAACTTTCCAAACATATTAACTAGCTATTAATTAAATGTATGTTACACTACATGCCTATAAACAATAAGTTGCTTATAGGCGCTTGTAAAGCACGGAAAAGTGGTACAAGTTTGTTAATTGCACTTAAACAAAGTATTACGGCAGCTAGTTTTAAATATTTTTTGTTAAAAACTCATTGTATTATTAGTAACTTTTTTATAACTTTCTGCTAATATTTTTTTGAAATGGAATTTAGCACCAGGGGGCGGGGAGCGGTAACGCTTTTGACGATGGAATTTTATTTTAGGGAGTAAAAATATCAGACTAAGAAAAATGGATTTACTGAAACTTTTTCAGGCGGTAATTGTGAATTAAAATCTACAGCCAGTTTTTCAATAACCTACAAAAAGAAAGACAGAAAGCGCCTTGGACCTTGCTCTTTGTCCTCTAGCAAAAGAATAATTAAAAATTAACACCGGAACTTTTTTTATATTTGTATTAAGCCTAATTGCCACTAAATGTCTCACTGAAGATCTCTCAATGGAGTAGCTACGAGAGACTGCTACATAAGCACAGCCACCGCTTAAATTTTTATGTCAAACCAGACTATCGCACGTTAATGTTTGCCTTGTGCTTTATATATCGTTCTAGCGTAGGTCACGCAAAAGACCACGCTGTTCAGATGTTGACACCATGTATACAGGACGTATGTTACCATTCTTAAACCTTACAAAAAGCGTTTTGTCTTCAATGGTGACGAGAGAACATAACTGACCATTAACTATGCCGTCTCTGTTTACTGTTATGACAAGGTGAATATTCCTATAAAGTTTGCTAGTTACATTATCACATGATTTGACAGTACAAAGTGGCACAGAATCTCTTTTATCTCTGTTTTCTGTTATGATAAGGTGAATGTTCCTATAAAGTTCGCTAGTGACATTATCACATAATTTGATAGTACAAAGTGGCACAGAATCTGCAAAGATATAACCAGATATCACATTGTTTATTCTGTCACAGTGAGAAATGTTGCGCTAGAACAGGACGTAAAATCTTACAAAATTTCGCTATCAGTTGGTAACCAATGATTTAACAACATGCGGTCATGCAGGTAATGTCGCAATTGTTTTTCCGTGAAAGAAAAGTGACGGATTATGTCAAGGAATTGGTGCAACTTCTTATCGCAACAACGGTGCTGTTCTGTTAACTTAAAAGGCACACACATTTGCCTTAACGTGTCATCTTGCAAAAGATTTTCCTCTTCTCCTTCTCTTTCGACAGGTTGTTGCTGTTGCCTGTCACCGCAGAAAACTACCACTGGACGTCTGGGCAAGGACAAGATGCTTTAAACTATGTGATTTACAAACGCGCTTACACGATAATCGCATAAATTCCAGTTCATGGTTGCGTGATGTTCCTTATCCACAGGGATATGAAAAAACGAATGCACTGTATCGCATTTTATAGTGGCACCAAAAATAATTTGATATGAGCATGTGAGCTATCCAGTGTGACAAACAACTAGCGCTTCACAATTTTCTTTTAAGGCATGTTGAACCATGTGTTTCAATACTTCAATTTGTTCTAAATAATAATTAAAAAAATTAAACTAATAATTATGTTACCAGGCCCAGGTTTTCCTGTAATTAACAGGAATGGATATTGAATCTGTCCATTGTTACATAATTGAGTCACACCACTTTTAAATGTCTCGTAACACAGAATCTGTTGTCCAAACAAAGATTTTGGTGTAAATTAAAATTATCCAATGAAGAAAGTTCACTAGATCTAAGCATTATGACACATAGGAACAATGTAAGTGACACAGTAAAAAGGTTATTACTTATATTGAAGTAACGAGTATACCTTAAAATCTGTAATTCCCATAAAGTCAACGTGTAGAACATTCCTTTTAGGTAATTAATAAAATTGTTCACATAATAATTTCTGTGACCTCATAGGGTGGTAGCACAAATCGTTTTGTGCGTGAACTTGTCCACCCTGCTTTGATCTAGTTCAGCTCCAGCCACTTCTCTTGTTTACATGGGTTTGATGCGGCTTGAAGCAATGAGAGCTTTATTGAAATATAAGTATCCTTAAATTTTGATACATAAGAGGCAACATATTTCCACAGCAAATTTTTGCCGTCCGCGTATTGAACGTCCATTGAGAATTGCAAGCTTCTTGCCAACGTATCGATATCAGCTCACACATTTCTAAATATAACGAATGTAAGAACATTTTATTTACAAAAGGGTATATCAGGGTCTTTCTGTTGTAACTTGGTTTACTTATCAAACATAAACAACGGATTTGTTTCAAGAAAACAAATGTGTTCACATTAATTAAAGTAAACCCGTATATATTAGTTCATTCTTTCTCACTTTTCTTTTTTTTCTTCGTCTCAGGTATATTTACATAATCATGATCATCATTCTAAATAACCACAGTTTAATATTTATTAAGTGGTAAACTTACTTAGGTATATTATACAAAGTATAACGTACCTGGACTTCTCTTATTTTTCTCTCTTTTTTTTCCATGACGTCTTCCTCCTGCACGCATTGCTCTTTTTGGTACTAAATAAATAAGGAACGTTTTTTAAAGTGCTTTGATAAAATAAGATATTTTTTTAGAAATTACTTCTGCTTGGCCTTTATCTTTTTTGTGCTTCTTTTTTTTCTTTTCTCCCTTGTTAAATAACTCTTTTTGTTCTTGGGAAGTCTATTTGAAGTTCAAAATGTTATGAAGTTATGAATGCAATAGTCTTCCAAATACATTAGAAAAATGTTTAAATCATATGACACAGTATCATGGTTGGAAGACGTACCTGCTTTTTACCCATATTATTTGCCACAATAGTTGATGCCTCTTCATCCGCAGATGCAGTGTCAGATAATTGCTAAAATGTTAACATATGAAGCTGTGTAATTACTTGGAACAATTTAATTTGGAATTAAGAATACTATCTATGAATGTGTGTTAACGAAAGTCGTATCAATATAAGAATGGTAAAGTAAGAACTTACAAAATTTAACGTTCTTCTTGTGATAATCTTTGGTGCAATCTAAGTAAATACATTAGAATAAAGTAGAATTTATATGAACAATAATATGGTAGGAAGACGTATCTTTTTTTAATAATATTTTCTTCAAAAATAGATGCTTCTTCCTGTTCCGATGCACTGCCAGATAGTTCCTACAATGTGAACATATGAAGCTGTACTCTACGAGTTGTTCGTGTTTGTCCAATCTAAATAGAAATATTATATAACAGCTGCACATAATTTTTATTCGATCAGTATTTCTTACCAAATTACACTTACACAAGTGGACGATATTGGTACTTGACGCGTTCGTTGTTCCTTTTCAAAATGCTAAAATGGTTTTTCATTTTGAAATTGTAACTTCCTGTACTGTAAAAGTAGTAATATACTTACTATTTCTTCCTTTGTTGCATTGTTCCACAATCTCACTATCCTATGTGAATGAATATAAAAATTATTTATCATTTCTTTAATTAAGTAATACACACTTTTTATATCATGTAACATGTAACTTACATCAAGCATAGACAAGAATGATTGCCTGCTACTTTTATCGTTGCTGCTTGTGCTCTTGGATTCGGTTGATCCGCAAGCAATCTCTATAATAATAGCCGTATTCCGTCTGTCTGTCTGTCTGTCTGTGTGTCCGCGAAGGCCGTGTCCCGTTGCGGAAACACGAAATTTTGTAAATTACGCACCAAAACCAAATGCGATATATTTTTACCGACTTTGTTTTGACCGCTCGCGCGTAGAATACCATTCACGACGCTTGATTCTTTAAAAAAACAATCCACGATTTTCGCTTAAAAAATCAATCCAAGATCTTCGCGGCTGGACGAACGAAGGCCATTTTGATTTTGAAAATGGTCGTGTGTGGTCAGTGTGTGAGGTTTGTAGTTGTTTGTATGACTGTTGTTTGACCTTTTTATCTTCTGAAAGCTTTATATTTTTGTTATATTTGTTTTCTGTTTGTTTTTAATGTTAAGATAAATATATTGTCACGTTTGTAAGCCACGTACAGATCTTAAACGCATCAGTTTTAGAATTTTTGGCTAGGAACGAAGATTTTACTAGCTAGCTAGCCATCCTAGAGCCTTACTTATTACTATTCTGTATGGTACAAGAGCTTTTTATCCTAGCCAACATTTATTTTTATGTTGAGGCTGTGGTTATTTAGTTAGCTCCATAGCTAATATCTTTGGCTAAAAAGTATAAAAATGCAGTTTAGCTACAACAACATTCTTAAGCAATAATTTGTATGCTAAATGCAGTTAGCTAGGTAGCTACATTTTTTAATATTTTCCTGAAAACTTTTTCTGCAAATAAAATGGCTGAGCGATTGTTTTAGCCGGACGGGTAACGACAGGCTGTTCCTTGTGTTTTTATTTAAACCGAAGTTGCAATGAAGTTTTTCTGGAAAAGGGTATTACGCCTATACGCCTGTTCAACTCTATTTAACCATAGAGATATAATAAAAGATATATATATATATATTATATCTCTATGGTGTAACTGTACTAAGCGCTTAGCCCAGTTAACAACAGACTGTTTTTTTGGAAAAGGCTGTTACGCCTAGGCACCTGTACTAAGGAGTCAGCCCACAGTGACAATTAATTTTTAAACTTTCTTGGGAATAACGCCTGTACGAATGTGCAACACTGCTGACTTGGACTAACCACTCAGCCCTGTGTTAGCAATGGACTGTTTCTTGTGTTTTTATTTAAACAGAGTCTGCGATAAAGTTTTTTTCAAAAGGGTATTGTCCATATACGCCTGTTCAACTCTGTTGAACTGTACTAAGCGCTTAGCCCGGTGTCACGATTAATTTTTTAACTTTTACAAAAACTTATTCCGCAAAATAAAATAATATTGACGGATTGTTTTTGCTATGACGGAGTCACAACGGTTGTAAACTGTGTTTTTATTTCAGCCTTTGTTGTGGGAAAGTGATTTTTTGAAAAATATGTTACAGTCGCAACACTACAATGGTGTATGCGCTTCACTTGATTTACGACGTACTGCATACCTGTACTAAAGCGCTCCACCTGCAGTTCTTTTTAGGCGCTCCTTAGGGCGTTCAACAACAGTTACTTGTGGCTCACCCCGGCGTATCGACGCCGGGTTTCCCGGCTAGTTGTTATATAATTCTTTAAGGAAGCATTAGATTTAAAACCTTTCCATTCGGGTTTGTCTACCCCTTCAACCTTTGCAATATCGTCGAGATAAAAATGAACATACTTTGCTACCTTTAAATGCAATGCCGCCAGATAATGCTCGCACCTATACTCATCATATAATTGATGTATCTGTCAAATCTCTCTTCATCGTTTTCATCCTCCTATACACCAGTGATCATCGCAATCGCAGGCTTTTTGTATTGCATACTGGTGGCTTTATGACCATCCAATTTATTATTAAGTGGTGAAATGGCGTCATTAATGTTGGTGACCATGTCAAAGGCAAATTTCGAAATCGGGTTTTTTAAAAACGATATCAATTTTGATGTTACGACTTCCAATTTGAGGCGAGTGTTGCTGCCAGTTCCGAATATGCCGCGGATGGTCTGTTTAGCCATTTACATGTAAACGGTTTTCATTCGTGGCCGTGTTCGGTATAGTGGCTGGACCGTATGGCCTAAGAAAGTCCTTAGGGCAATAATCGAAAAATGATACAGCTCCTTTTGTACGACAATGGCAACATTTACGTATAGCTAATTTAAAAAAAAAAACGCATTTCAAGGTTTATTAAGAAAGTTTTGTGTCATAATTGTTTTTTCAAAAATGCAGGTGGAGGGATGTAACGTACGTCACAGTAATTGTTCCGCACGGCCCCCGAGTCCTGATACCCAAAAATAAGTCCTTAAAACAACTGTCACCATTCGGTGTCACATAGTTGTAACATCGCAGCAGGTACATTTAAAATATGATAAAGCCGAAAGGTTAATGGTCGATAAGTGATGAGTACATGTACACGTCTAACTTTTGCATCATATTTGGTACGCCACATCACAAAGAAATTTAAGAAAAGAGTAGTACATAAAGTAGGTGACAGCATGCAATGTCACTCACTTATTCCTTTCCACTTTAGAAAAAATAGATAGATGACTTTGAGCACAACAAATTTAGGTTGAAGTTTAAAGGAGTTTACGTCATGTACCACTGCAATGTATTCCCAGCATTTTCGTAACTCTTGCTAGCCATCAGTACTTTTCCTTATTCAACAATCAAGTTTTGTTTACCAAACTTCTGGTAACATTACAAGACTTACAAGGCGGTAAAATAAAACAACGGTGAAGTATCCCCTTATCGAAGAACTGATTGTCAGTTGAACAGACATCTGCCAACGTCATATCAGTTACAACAGGTATACTTGTAAACACCTTTGGTTTGTAGTAACAACCATGAATAAGATTAATTAATCCTATTCTCGAAAGACAGTACAGACTCCTTACAGCAGGAATAATCAACTGATGGTCACTTGTACAGACATCTGTCAAAATCGCAACAGTTGTATACTTGTGTGTCCACGCTCTGATTTCATTGCATTGTACGTACAAAATTTCGCTCAAATGACTGTTTATAGACAGTCAACATAACCGTTTACCCGTTGTGAATGGAATGCGACATATATTTGTGTTGGCTAACATACAAAGTATGTGTAGAAAAGCGTCTACAAATGAACCATTTAGGCAAAATTGGCGCAAGCGTTAGGGCGCGAGTCTTCAGTGTTAGTCATGTCATCAATAAATTATTACTACCTTTGAATGATGACATATTGGTGCTAACCGAGCAGGTCAAAGTGAGACATTAACATTAGTAACCTTCATACAATTTTAATTTTGTACGCGCTCCTTCGCTGTACACCAGCATGTCATCTAGAAATTTAAATTTTACGCGCTGGGCGGTAGGTGGTGGGTGGCCACCAAACATGTGCTTTGGTGTAGCACCTACTCCGTCAAACTTTCTCGTTTTCACTCTCTTAACCTTTTATCAGGTTTCGCATAGTCTCACAAATTATCCCAGCAATGAAAATTCACCTTTTCGCACAGATTGTATGCCTGACACAGACCCAACACTCTCCTAATATATAACATATTATTCCAGTTTCTGACACAGCAATGGTTGGGAAACCTATGATGAAAGAAACAATGCAATTTACACAAGTTTCGAAGATGTAATAAAGTCGAGACGTAATTTAGAATTGCTGGTTCACCTTTTTCAGATAATTCTACAGTCATCTTTTCTTTTTTCTCAGATGCTAGAGAAGCCAGTTTGCGTCGAACTACTTGTATATAGGCAGTAATTTTTTTATAATCTGAGCTTTAAGAATTTTTGATAAGTTCTCATTTCCAAGATTTCGTGAAAGTATGACCCAGGCTTGATCGATTTAAGTGTCCCTCATAAGCTCATTTTTAAAAAGTTCTCGTATATCTTCTCCTTTATACTTTTTCAACATGTTCGAATTTAAAACTTTTCTGATAATGTTTTTGATTCTTCTGCAGAAAATAAACACGTCATCGTTCACTTTCATGAGCTCGAACGCCATGTTTTTTCTCGAATGTTTTCAGGGATTGTTGAGTCTAAAACAAGACTCAGTGATTTTTCTTTATCCAGTGACTTTGGTTGCGTATAATACACATTCTTTCAAGCATTCCCAACTAAAAAATACAATTGTCATGATTATTCTACCGACGGAATATGTTTTCTGTGTTTTCGAAAACATTACCAAATTTTAACTTCAAGGGTCGTTAGACCAGTTCCATCATCACAGCTTGCTGTCTTGTTATCTCATAATCATTAACTACCACATACAAAACAAAAAAATCATAGGAAGCTATTTTCTGTTACCTTCGATAGAATCAGGATTTTCACCAAAGTTTTGAAAAAATAAAAATAGCATACCATGATTTGATCGTTTTCTTGCTGCAAAAATCATGTCTTCTTCTTGCCTCCACGATTTGATAACTTAATATCAACGGTTAACATATGCAATTAATGAATAATGACTAACTTTTTACCAAACTAATTTGTAGGATGTCTTACTTGGAAGATTTGCGCAAAGCGATTCGATTTTGGATTTACAAGATTTGAACGTTTCATTCGCTTTATGATGAAGCCGATACAAGTGATTTTCCTTTGCAAGAAATATATTCGGCAATCATGAAACTTGAAGTTATTAGTCAATACATTCAATGTTGTTCACTCAGTGTACATCAAAACTATTACACTTTTGTTATTTTAGAAAATGATCTCAAATATGACCAAAGTCTCTCCATAAGATTAAAGACTACGAATTCAATTCTGAATCTAGGAACATAAAAATAAATAGTTAAAAAAGGGCCTAAGTACAGGGAACCCAGTTTTGAAGACTGGATGAAGCTAAAAAATGTATACAGGAGGGAATAAAGGATTTTGTATCAAACTGGTGTTCAAAAAATAGCAGAAACAAAGTAAATTTTAGTGACTGGGTAAATAATGTTATGACATTGGTCGAAAGTAAAATCCAACAATTTAAATGTGGAGGTAATTGCAACACTGCTTCTGAGATTGTTGAGGATAAAAGTAGCACCAAAGCCTTAAAAGATTTACATGATAAGTATATAGTAACACCTATTGATAAGGCAACTGGCAATGTAGCAATAATTTGTAAAAGGATATACACCAATGTTTTGTTGAATGAACTGGGTTTGACAGATAACGGAGGGACTGCGACGTACCAGAAGTCTGATTCCTTACCACTAGATGTTATTAATTCCCAGATAACTCTCTTGCGGTATAACTTCAAGTTAAAGGTAAATAAAGAAAATGAATGTCTGCCTCAGATTTATTGGTTGCCAAAAATGCATAAAACACCAACGAAATTTAGGTTCATTATCAGTGCCCCTAAATGTTCTACTAAGCCTTTATCTCAATCTATATCTTCTATTCTTAAGCTCTTCTAATCTCAAATTGAAACATATCATCATAAATCTCATTGGGTTATACAGAAGTATGAACCGCTTATTAAAAATATTGAAAAGGTAATTTCTAGATTGCGTGGTAAATTCATGTCTACATTTGATTTTTCAATGCTGTATACTATGATTCCTCATGAAAAGTTACTTTCTGTCCTCAATGAACTAGTCGATTTCTGTTTTTAAGGAGGTATAAAAAATATGTTGCAGTTAATAAGTATGAAGCTAAATGGGTATCTAATCCTGTCAAACACAATGTCGTATTTGATAAGGATAAAGTAAAAGAAGGCTTAAAGTATGTCATGGATAATTGTTTCTTCACGTGTGGCAATATTATGTTTCAACAGGTGATCGGCATTCCTATGGGATCAGACCCAGCACCTTTCATGGCAAACCTATTTTTGTTCTATTACGAAAGTCAATGGATTAAATATCTTAAGAGAAATGATCTTCATTTAGCGAGAAAATTTGATTGCGTGTGATGTTGTTTGGTGGCGGTTTAGTGAAAGTGGTTTAGTAAGATATTTTGTTCGTGCGTTCTTGTTTTCTTTCTTTTATTATTTGCTCTTTTGTAATTTTTTTTAAGTAAAGTTTTGTATTTTATTTTGCGTTTATGGATTAAAACCTATCGTTTGTGGCATTAATTCGTATCTGTTTGAACCTAACAAATAGTGTCGACTTGTGTGTGTGCGACACTAATAGTAAACCACTATTTAGCCAGAAGACGGAGACATAGTTTGTGCAAGCATGTCATATGAAGTTCTGACTCCGAAAAGATCTCGAAAGTTAACCGAAAAGGGTAGACAGTATGAGATTGCCTTACTCCAGGAAAAGAGAAAAAACCAGGAGAAGTCCATTAGACTCCAGATAAGTGAGTTAGAAGCACTTGTCAGGTCGGATGGAGATAAGAAATTGTTTACGGACAAGTTTAATTCTCTAAATAAGCTTTTTGAGAATTTTATGAGCACCCATGCAAAATGTTTGATACTGATGAACCAGGAAGGTAGAGTTTCTGACGATAGGACTGTCGATGAGGTTGATAGAAAATGAATGCCCTACGAAGGAGAGTATATAGTTGGATGGATGAAGAACATCTTGTGGAAGCTCCCAGTCAAAAATCTTCATCAAAGAAAAGTTCTCGCGGCAGTGTGAGATCATCATCATCTAAAAGATCCATTGAGCTTAAAGTAAAAGAAGAAAAAGCTAGGATTGCTGAGTTAAAAATGGAAGCCGCCTTCTTACAGAAACAGCAAGAGGCAGACTAACAAAGAAGCAAATACAAGTTCAGCTTGACATGGCAAACGCATCTGCTAAGTTGAAGATATACTCAGAAGAAACGGAATTAGAAGAAACAAAAGTAGAAAAAATTGGATTACCTGACATTCCAGTAGATAAGATGAAAACAGTTATTAACTATGTTCAAAGCATCAACCAACAAAAAGATAGTTTAGAAGACTGGGATCAATTTAGTAAGCATATACCACAAGGCAACAAAAGTGAAAAAGTAGAGTTATTTCAAGAAGGGAAACAAAACAATATGTTTGGGCAAGTTAATCAGTTGACGGATTTTGTAAGTCGTTTGCAAGCTCCACACGCAGATTTGGATATCTTTACTGGCGATCCGTTAGAGTATATGTTTTTCATTACAACCTTTGTTGAGGCCGTTGAGACTAAAATACAAGATGAAAGAAGCAGACTCCAGGACTGTTAAAATACTTATCAGGTTAACCAAAAGACTTGGTCAGTAGTTGTATCTATTTGCCTATAAACGTTTGCTATAAACAAGCCAAATCACTACTAGCAGAAAAATATGGAGATCCATATAAGATAATGAGTGCATACAGAAAGCAAATTAAATCCTGGCCAAAGTTAAAACCTAACGACTCATCCAGTTTTAGCAGATTCTACACCTTCTTAGTAAAGTTCAAGGCTACAATCACTTACAGTGGCAATAGTTGGTATGATAGTCCAGACTTGATTCAGATCTTGCATTCAAAGTTACCAATCTACTTGCAAGACAGATAGAACAGACAGGCGCTAAAAGTGAGAAAGGCTACCGGCGCAGAAGCAAACTTAAAAAATTTTATTCAGTTGCTACAACAAGAAGTTGATCTCATTTCTGACCCACTCTATTACAGGGAGGCAAACATAGAGACACAGACATCGTCTTGTGTTACATATTTAAGAAAAACAGTAGATGAAAGAAGAAGGTTTCTAATTAAAAGTAGACTTTGCTTCTCATGTTATCAACCATCAAGTTTAGCGCATTCAGCAAAGAACTGTAGCAAAAGACGAACTTGTAGTGTATGTAATGGAGAGCATCCATCAGGGTTGCATGGATATATAGCGAAACCTTATGAAAAAAAAAAGTCTAGAGGTGATAGTAGGCAGAAAGATGAATCTGAAGGCTACAATGATTCAAACTTGAACGACGAGTCTTAGGCAGAAAGATGAATCTGAAGGCTACAATGATTCAAACTTGAACGACGAGTCTGATTCTAAGGAAAAGAAAGAAACAGTTAAAAGTGGTCGTACATCTTTAAATGCTAGTGTTATCAGCCTGTGCGTAGTACCTGTAAGTTTACACAACAAAACCAACTCACGTATTATAAGAACACGTGCCTTATTACACAATGGTAGCCAAGGGTCGTTTATTAGTGAAAAAGTAATGAAGGAACTAGCAGTAGATGGTATTGAGACGATGGTTTCCATCAAGACAATCAATGGAGAAACGTCGAACAGTTAATGGTTTATATGCATCAAGTATCAATGGAAAAGAATCAAAGATAAAGTTGCCCCCCCCTGTTACAGTCAAAATGAACTTCCATTAAAGAAGAGGTGCCAACCCCAAAAAAGATTAAAAAATGGAAGTATCTGGAGGCTATTCAGCGATACCTACCGCGAGATGGTGAAAACATAGAAATTGGGATACTGATTGGTGGAAATTGCCCTCTGGCATTAGAACCCAAGGAACTACTTTTGCATTCCAAGCAAGGTTATAGATCAATCGGTGACTGATATGTTAGTAACAATGTATCAACACGAGTTCAATAAAAAAGAAGATCATTCTATCATCAATAGCATGTCACAAGGAGATTTCAAATTTTTACAACTTATGGAAAACAATGTCAGCAAGATTGATGGACATTACCAACTGCCTTTGCCCTTTAGAGAAGATTAAGGCAATTCGTTTATTAACTGAAAGATTATCTTTGACAAACTTTTTCGATTTCTAAACCATGTTTTTTAAATATACTTTGTATGAGTTTCTTGACTTTTTCAGATTGTGGTCCACAACCAAACGGCCAAACCGTTATCCCTATAAATTCCAATATCATTATTGTTGTAATATTGTGAGATCTGGTAGAGTAAAAAAATACCGACTAGCTCGCATACTTCCCCTCCGTCATACGCACCTGTAGTTACGTCAAATAATCCAATTTTACTTTTTATACATGCTTGTCCATTGTTAAACAATAATGACTTCCTAGCATGAAAAATAACGTTTTTATCTTTGTTGGTAATATTTGTGTGCGTCTCCGTAAATCTAATCGATTTAATGAGTAACTTTTCCTTAATGGATTGATAGAAATGCGTGTTCTCTTTAACTGTCTCGTATACAAGTGTAAGCTCGAAACAGCTGGATGACAGTGCGTTTTCGTAAATGCTTTTTGCCTAACTAAACTTTTTTTTCGTTAATCATCCTTAGCAGTTGTTCTATGATCGTTGGAGGATTGTTTGATTTAGCATTTATGTATATGGTTATTATTTGGTTTCCTGAATGGGTAGAATCTACCAGTGGGCATGTCAAACGTAACGTTCAGAAAATCGGTTGTCGTAAGGTTAGAATGGTAATATTAAGATCCTCTGATTTGAATGTTTTAATTATTTCTTTTCTAAGCTTGTCAAGCTTTGGACCATTCGGATTGTATATTAAGCAAGTCCGTCGTCTCTGTAAAGGCCCACCTGATTTTTCTCTATTAACTTAAAAAGTTTGTCCAGCAGGTGTAGACCAACAAGCTCGCATACCCCCGCACTGTGAACCCTCCAATGCTCTTTTAATATTGCTTTGCAATTCTTTATCTTGCCTAGTCAATTCAAATGGACAAGTTTGTTGCATTTGAAGAGTTTGTTGATTATTTCTAAGCCATATCTCGGCCTCAACTAAGTTGGGGAAATGTTTCTGACAAAACTCTGCAATCCCCAATTTGTTACATATCCTTTCTTTCTCACCTAAAAAATGTTAGGAGATTCTTTCATTAAAGTTTAATAATACATCAAGCAAATACATACCAATTTTAGAAATATCTTTTAACATGCTAATAGGCTTTCAAAGGCAAAATATAAAAATGTGGCATAATTAGATCTTCTAGATACTTACTAATAATAGCCTGTTTATTTTCTTTAGGTGGTCTTTATTTTCAGACTTCCTATTTTAAGATTGATTGTTTTTGAATAACCTTTTAGCAATTCAAATCCATCTTTTAAGGGCAAATGCCTTTTTTGAAGGCTTATTGCAGTTGTTTATGATAACAATACTTTCCTTAAAAAGCATTTTTTGTTTAAACTGATAAACACTCTCTTACTTTTACTTGCACTTTAATTTCTGAAAGCAAATGAGTGTAGTTTTCGTTACTGTTGTTTTTGAACCAATTACTTAAATCAAAATCATGCTATTCATATGCTTTGTAATCTTCTACCTTTTTGACTACCTGATGATCATAACCACCTGATAAGACCTGTTGCCTGAAACTATTTCATTCACAAAATCTGTTTCTAACGTTCCAGCTTTTAAAAGCCAAAGTTCGTCTACAACATGAAGTTAAGAAGTTCATACTACTGATAAGTGGATTGGTGAATGGTGGTTTTAATTTTATTTGATTCTCAACAATCTGTAATATCTTATTTGTTACTATTTTACAATTAACTTTGGTTTTGTATTTTTGTAATAAATCAACCTTGTGATGTTTTAAATGAGTTGTGATGAAGATGATTTTGCTGTTTTGAATGATATAGTTGTTATACTGATATAGTATAAATATTATCTATGGTCTTGGTATTTCCTGTTGTTGAAAATTGAGTCGGCTTTGCTTTGTGGTGCAACTTTTTCATAGTTTTTCATGAGTGAAAGATTTAACTTTCATTTTTTATGGTGCTGCAAACAATTTCAATTTGACTATACAGAATCTTTGAAAACAGCTAACGGTATCATTAAAACATGTACAGCAGTCATGTTCGGAATTTGACAGATATATGTCAGGAAGTAAGAAATTAAGAAATTTTTTGTTCTCTAAAAAGGCCATGCCTTCTTCAAACCTTCCTTTGTAGCATTTTTCTAATTCCTCCTTCATATCCAACACTTCGTAATACTTCGTCATTAAAAATGCAATATCTGTCCTTTCTCGCCATCTATACCGTTTTTGATCTGGGTATATGTTCTCTCTTGTACGTTCCCCAAAAGTAGATATAGCCTCCATAATTGTGTTGTATGTTATTTTTTTAGGTGTTTCATTTGCATCATCATATCTACATTCATCATCTCTGTTTATTTATTGTACCATTTGCCCTTGAAAGACAGATTTTTCATATGTGTTTTTGCCATTTGGGAGTGGCACTTTGTAGATATCTCCAGCACATACACCTGTCACTGTTCCAACTACATTCCTTACCTGTGTGATATCTTTCACTTGCTTCCTTGCTTCACAGAAAGGATTTTTTATTAAGACTTTGTCTCCAAGTGAAAATTTCCTTTCTTCATTTTTCGAATTTCGCCTTTGGATGTTGCGATGAATACCATACTCTGTTGCTTCCAAAGTTTGTAGGTTATGATGTTCCTTATCTTTTGCCAATGTGTACAAACTAGTGTTGAATTTGAGTTTATCAAATTCATTTACTTTTTAGTTAATTTTTTGATTAAATTTAGATGACATGTCGTTCTTTCTGTGTCAATTTGCAAATGTTCGTCATAAAGATGTCCGGAGGACGACAATTTTTTTATCCCCTGGACATCCCATGTTGAGCACATGTGTAATACCGGAGGACGTCCTATCCCTGTCGTCCGAAGGTTGTTTAAAATGGGACGTGTCTGAGACCCCTTTTATTGTTGTCCCAAGGTTGTCTTATGACGACGTCCCCTGGGTGTTTTAATAAGTTGTTCGGAGGAAGTCTTTTATTGTATAACCTGAGGACATTCCTCAGGATACAGCCATGGGGCGTTCTCTATACGCCATATATGTTATACCACAGGACGTGCACAACATCCTTAGGATGTACATCGTATGACCGTAATGCAAAAAAGTGGAGAAGACAAATATTGAATAAATAAATAAATTACTTTATTTCTATTATAAACAACTGGATAAAATATTTACAAAAAATTTACAATAAACATATATAAATATAATAAGTTCTAAATAATGTTTCAAAATTTTATACAGTTATTTTCATATATACAGTTATAGTTATACATTCACCAAAAAACTGAAAAAGTAAGACATGGCAATGTTTCATCGACGTCAGAAACCTGCAGTATTGTCGTTTAAATGTGAAACAGATCATTGCGCTGAATCTTTTTCCAGTTTATCGTCGTTGAACCGCCATAAAAAACAAGCTGGCCATTCTTCACAGGTCGTACAATCACCAATAAGGTTGTTTGGAAACGAGGTGGTATCTGTAACGCGTGCATTTTCTAAATGGCAGAAGTGTCTTTGATTGTTCGTTGTTTTGATAGTTCCTAGAATATAAAATAATAAGCTTAGCTAGCTGCGAGAAAACATGCCATGGATGTCCGTTAAAAGGGTAGGTAGGTCAAAAGTTTTATCGGCCTATTTCCGATAAGCGTGGCAATGTGAGTGTGGAAGTCGCCCTCTCAGTGCATGTGTACTGCATCAAACTAATTATCAAAATTTCAGAGTTCAGACTCAAATGCTTGCTTAGATTTCTCAAACTTAGATTTTTTCAAACTTATAAGTTGCTAAAAAATTGGAAGTCAACAAACAAAATGTAAAATCTGGTCGACATAATAGTTAGTTTGGGAGCAAAATAACACCGAAATCATCTGATCTGGTTTTATATTATATTATGTTTTAAAGTAATACTTCATATACTTTACTTAGGAAAACAAAAACACAGAAATCATTTTGCAGTAAGATAGATAAGTACACAGATTTGTAAAATACAAGCAAGTAACATCCAAATTCTTACCAATAAGAGCAGCAACTGACATGTGTGCAGGACGGCGTTGGAGTTCGTTGTGATGAAAAGTTCGTTATCTCTTGCGCGTCAATATATGTCGTGACCACACTAACCGCGCTACATTTACAATTACTTTTTTAACAAAGCATCAAGTGCGACTGGCCAAACTTAAAATCGAATGTATTTATTTGTGTCTCTACTTAGAAAAGCTTAATTTTTCTAAACTCTTGTGAGCAGTCTTTTTTTCTGTGTTTTCGTTAACAATAACCAAGGAGCAATAACATAGAACATTGTTACATCTTGTTGTTGTTTTTATTTCTGTGTCCCCGAAGTTTAACAAACTCCTCATAATTCGTCGTTGCCTTAAAACCATATTTTCTGACTTGATCGCATTTAGCTACTTCGGATAACGCGAAAGTGTTAAATTTGGTTTTCATTAGCGACAGCCATGGCCATAACAACCTTATAAATAATTATTTCTTTCTGTGTCCCTTGAAGTTTACAAAAAAACAGACAGGCAGGCCAAAGTAATCTATCGATTTGTTAATAGTTCGTAATCAGCTCACTCAAAACAGACTAAGCAATGATGTGTGACTTCTTTGACTTATTTTGTCTAAAGTATAAAAGTATTATGGATGCGACGTCTACTACCGGCTGACTTGTAGGGGACGTCCGAATAGTGTCGAAAAACGATGTCTATAGGATGTCTTGAAAAGGACGTTCTAAGGATAAACAAAACCTATGTGCCGTTGGACATTCGGTAAAAAAGGTCCTTACGACGACGAACTATGACTTGAAAAGGACGTCCTACAACGGACGTTTAACGGTCATCACAAAAATGTTATCCCGCGGACGAATTAAAAAAGACGTCCAAAGGATATCCTCTTGCTGTTTGTCCTATGGACCTACATAAAAAGGACGTCCAGAAGCCGTTCAAAAAATGGATGGACCGTGCCCACTGGGCAAGTTCTCAACTTTTTAATTTAAGTTGAAATTTTCTCATATTTTTAATATTGTTAAGGTGGATTTCCACTTGCGTATTTTTTGCCTCGGATAAGATTGGATCGGATCGATACGGAATGGAACGGAACGGAACAGAAATCAATTAATTTCAATTTCCACTCAAATTTTGGCGGCAGAAGAATGTTTGTGTATAGAGTGTAAATAAAAAACATGGGACTGCTAAGTTTGAGAACAAAAATTCTTTTGCTTCTTACACGTAGGAAAAATAGAAAAATAAGAAAAAAATGTGGGTGCGACAAATATACAAAGAAAGTAAACAGAAAGGGTAGCTTCATTTACTGATCAAAGAAATGTAACTACACGATCATGTTATGTTCTACCAATACTTTCGTTTGAATTCCAGTCAATATGAAGAATTGTTACGTCAAGTTGATCTAGAACTGGTGAAATCATCAGAAAATAGGGAGCCTATTGGTCCAAGTGAAAGACTCTGTGCCACCCTGCGTTATATTGTCACCGAAGACCATAGCGTCGAGCTTCCGAATCAGTACTACGTCTATAGGAAGAATTATATACGATACTACAGAAGCAATCTCGCTAGTTCTGACATCTTTCTATTTGAGATGTCCCGATTCTGAGAGAAATTGGCTAAAAATTGCATATGATTTTGAAAAGAAATGGCAATTCAATCACTGTCTTGCGGCAATCGATGGTAAACATGTTGTAATACACGCACCCGCAAGATCCGGCTCCATGTTTTTTAACCACAAAAAAACTCATTCGCTGGTACTCATGGCCGTCTGCGACGCAAATTATAAATTAACAATGGTTGATACTGGTGATACGGGACGTAACAGTGACGGTGGGGTATTTTCGAATAGCGATCTTGGCACAGCGATTTGTGAAAACACATTTGAAATCTCCCTGATATTAAAATCTGGAACAGCAATAATACATTTCCGTTTGTATTTATCGGCGATGAGGCATTTCCTTTGAGAACAAAATTTAATGAAACCTTATCATAGCGCTGTTCTTGGTCTACATTAAAGAATATTTAATTACAGACACGAAAACGACGAGTCATTGAAAATACGTTTATCATCCTTCACTGCACGAAAAAAGGAATAATCGGTAATAAAATTCTGCAAAATTATATTACATTTGTTCAATATTTTATTATTGTGATCCATCAAAAGAAGCAATGGCAGATAAAAGAGCATGATTTATTTCTGATAGTCATCCTTCCTCGCGACGCACGGTCTGATTCTTGCTCCGTTTGTTCTGATTTTCTTTGTGTCTTGCATCGAGTTTGTTAAAAGTTGAATTTAACTTTTTGCATCTCCACGGAAGCGGATAGACAATAAAATATCGTCCATCGTCATCATCTATCTCTTCCTCCGATGACATATACTGCACCCCAAGGACTTTCAAAACTTTTGCCTTCTTTTTTTTCAGGCACGTCCATTGCTTAAAAATCACTTACTTACGTTCTAGAACAAATTTTTACATTCTGTTTAACCCTATTATACCTGGGGGGGGGGCACAAAGTGCCCGCGGCCTTTTTGACTAGGCATAACTTTAGATACACATGTGATTAAGTGCTAAAATTTTGTGACTATTCCTAACTTTTATTATGGCTTCTGATGAAAAAAAAAATTCATTCCACAAATGTACCAAGAATCAAGGCCATATCATTAGTAACACACGAGAAATTAAAACGTACTGAAAAATTGGAAAAATGACCATTTTTCACATGTGTGACGTCATTTCTAATCCCTATGACGTCATCAAATTATTTTTTTTACCTGGATTCAGTTTGTACTAAGACATTCTCCAACTGAGCCAAGTTTCATCAC
This sequence comes from Hydractinia echinata, assembly GCA_030067915.1. Lineage (NCBI taxonomy): Eukaryota > Metazoa > Cnidaria > Hydrozoa > Anthoathecata > Hydractiniidae > Hydractinia > Hydractinia echinata. The sequence goes on along the minus strand of JASGCC010000409.1, from coordinate 77,478 downwards.
TTTAGCACAAGTGGTTCAGGATTTATGGCCCGCGGGCACTTTGTGCCCCCCCCCCCCCCCAGGGTTACAAGCGCCAAAAAAGCCCAGGTATAATAGGGTTAAAGATTCTGAAAGCCAAATAAAATTTATTTAACATATAGTTTTTATATAGTTCGCATGAATAAAGGCGAAAAATTGCCTGAAAATCTGTTTAAATCCGGGAAAGGTCGAAAAAATCGGGTGCTCGGATTAATCACGTGACCAAAATTCTCCGAAAGATTGATTGCGCTCGACAAAATAAAGTTGTCTTGTAAGTTTTAATTCCTAAGGATAATCCTAACGAAAGTTTTTATATTTTTCCGATTATAAGGATTTCATAGAGATTTAAAGGGGTAATTTCGAGTAATAGCCAATATAGAGCCTAAATATTTGACATACAGGTGCCTCATAGATGAATATAAAAACTCTGTAATTATCATAACCATGCAGCATAGCAAAAAGGTCCCCCGGACTAAATAGGGTTAATAACATGCCGATCTAGAGTAATAAGACTTGCTGCAATAATAGAATTTATAATAGAATTACGCTGGAATCGATATTCCAATTTTACAGTTCAGACATTAGCCTCTGTATATTGATATGTAAGGTTTGCTTTACTTGACTGTCCCTTTGTGTCTCGCGGCTTCACTGTCCCCTGCCCCAAAGTTTAATAGGTTTGTGTTTCTGTGTGTGCGCGCAGATTTGTCGCTACTTTGTGAAAACTAGTCAACCTTACACTGGAATGCACACCGTTCCGATAGAACACAAAAAAGAGAAAATTACGTAGACGCCGTTTCTATGGCCATTGGTAAATTGACAAACAAAATTTTACACAAAAGTACTCTCTTCTGGGAGTATTAGGAGAAAACAGGATTAAAAAATAATCCAGTATGATTGGTTCCAATTAGACACACGAGCAGTTTTAAAGCAGCAATGCCATTATCACGGTTTTAAAGTTTACAGCCCGCTGAGGATAGATTTTGTATTACAGGGGTTGACCATAAGATAGCAATGCGTAAAATTACTGTCTCCCCAGGGATTCATTTCTTTCTATATAACGAATGTTTGTATTGGGTTTTGTTCATGACGGCAAGAAGTGTGTTTAGTTGGACATATAAGTTTAAATTTCTCAGTTAAGGTATGTTTATTTCTGTGATTTTCACATTTGTGTGAAGTATCAGAAAGTTCTCTTTTAATAAAATAAAAACTCTTGTATGATAATGGTGTATATGATATTTATCATTTAGATGAAGTGTTGTGTCCTAATACTGTGTATACAAATTTATGCTGTGGTAGCAAATAGCGCTGACCGATTTGTTGACAACAGCAACTTACAAATTGGTTTTGGTAAAGATTGTTATCTATTTTGGAGAGGAGATAATGGCTATCGAAAAAACGGCGAGTTTAGATGCGGTACTAAAAAGGGTGATCCAATGTACGTTAAGAAGGTGAAAAATGGTTATTACATTGGTAGCAACATTGGTCCTTTATTTTGGAATGGAAATCCGGGAAACACGAAAAATGCTGAATTTCGCAAAGGCAAATCGCCGAGCGATCAATTTTGGATAAAAAAACAATCCGGCGGACTTTATGCAATTGGTTTTGGAAATTGTCCTTTATATTGGCGTGGAGATAAAGGTGACGTTAAAAATGCTGAATTTCGATGCGGGAAACCTATTTCTGATACCTTCTGGATCAAAGGTGATGGCTGCAAAATATCGAAGATACAGATCATAGACAACGGCGATGATGCAACTCCCGATGGGGAAGAAATTGTGGGCGTAACCACAGCTGGAAGCTGTTCAACTGGAAGTAATACTTTGACATTAACAAATACGAAAGAAGTTACGGAAGAAGTGGGTGTGGAAATTTCGAAATCCGTCGAACACAACTGGCAGGTTAGCGCAAGCGTCACCGTTGAAGCCAGTGTAAAATTTCTTGGCTCTGGTGGCTCTGTGTCAGCTACGGTCGAAACGTCCTTCGGAGGATCAGTAAGTTATGGTAGTTCCAGAAGTAAAAGTACTTCGCAGAGTACTTCGTCTGGTTCGAGCGTCGGGGTTTCTTATTCAACACCTGGCGGTGCGTTGATTGTCGGCTTCGTAAAGAGATACAAGTTTGACAAGTCTAGAATACCTGCGAAGGTTACCGTCTCCTGTAAAAGTGGTTATAAATTTAAATACGGTACTCACATTAAATTAAAATCGAAAACATTTGGCCAGACCTTTTTCAAGCACTACAGAGGCACTTTTTTGCCAGCCAAATGTAACGAAAATCGTGTTGATTGCATCTACCGTGATTCTTACAGAAGCTACAAAAGTTTGATGGAAGCCCGAAAGAAATTTTCAAAATGTTTTAAAAACGGTGTTGGAAAGATGGCAAAAAAAAGCTTGTTGTATGAATAAGTTAAATCCGATAGTTTGTAATTCATTTGCCAGAAATAAATTCTGTTTGTTAATAGTTAAAACATTAGCAAAAAATTCATTTGTTTATCTTAAGAGCATTTGTTGCATAGAACTGCGCTCGAGTTTGTAATAGATCTTAGTCTTTGCGTCCAAGTACAAGATTTTTGTGAGGTAGGGCGCATGCATAGCTGCAAAAAATTAGCAAAAAATTCATTTGTATATCTTCCCCGTTGGCCGTCCCAATTCAATAGGGATACATAAAAATACACTTTAATGATCAACGGGAAAGCTTTCCGCTGTTCCTCTCTTCCCTATTATTCCAGGTCATATATCATTTTTTTAAGGCTAAGGAGCATGAATGCTTAATTTATTGACACAATTTTGCATTTAAATTTTTCATGGGGTAGATCCTTAGTAGGTCGTGGCGCCGGAACGTTTGTTAGAAAATTACTTGTAATGTAAATGTAAAATAGAAGCTGTTTTGGGATCTCAGAGAGTTTTTAAAGTAAAAAGTTTTCTTAGCCACTACTTTGCGAGATGTATCTCACTCATTCACAGCCGTGGTCCTTGAGGATCATAAACGACCTATAGCGGGTTAGCTTGCGCACACCTTATTCAGTATTTTATTTTATTTTTAAATGATTTTTGATCCAAGTATGAGAAATTTTATGTAGATTTTGAGAAAAAACTGTCACAGAAATGAATCTGCGGAATTCGTACACGACCAGTAGGTCAATTTCTTCAATGATTTAATAGTCATAATGGCTATATTAGATGTGAGCAGTGCATCGTTAAAAGTGAATAGGTGGAGCCAAATTTGGCGAAATTTTCGAGAATTTTATAATGTATTTTCAGACATATGAACTGCAACGAAATTTCTTAGATTGTCTGAGTTTAAGCGTGAGGTTTTGTTAGGTTTTTGAATGAATGACATACCCATTACCAGTCATGAATAAAATAGAAGGGCAAAAATAAATTGCTGCATTGCGTTTAAGGTATTCCCATGTCGATCTGACCATGGAAGTTTGTGCCGCGGTTTTCTGTCGTGCAATTCTGTTCTGTAAATTACCGTATTTATATTCTTGCATCATCTCAGTGAATGCGTTATGTATTTTTTTTAAAAACGCGCAATTTGCTTTACGTTGTTGTGGCAGTCACCGTTAAATGATGGCTTCCTCTTTGACATATGAAAAATATTTTCGTGAATCTATTTGTAATATATCAAAGCAAGTACACAGGAAAATGAGGGACAACAATACGATGAAATGTAATTTTGTGGAACAACACCACAGAAGTATTAGTATTCCAAATGTACACAGATACATCTTTGCATGGAAGTATGGTAGATATTTTCATCCGGTAGAAGAAGTATCCCATTCTTCAACGACAAACTGTTCCTCAAAGTTTTCACTAAGATCGTTTGAAAGATGTACTACTGTAGTTGGTGCAGAATCCATGTTAAAAGTGTCTTCACCTGTAACTGTAAAATTCACTGATAGTTCTACTGCTATTAAATTTAGACATCTGAAACTGGACACCTTGCAATATGTTTGAAAGAAACCGATACCATGGTGGACTTATTTTTTGTTTGTGGTGGTCTAGATGATGACGATATTTTGCCAGACGGTTCAGATTCTTTCGCAGGATTTGTTAGGTGTTGTGACACCTTCTCTATACTCAGAAATTATACTTTTACTTTATATTCAATAGTGTCTTGGTGGACATTTAGGACTTTGTCAACTATTTTACTATTAATTCTGTCTATTGAAAAACACATGTATCTACATTTCCGTGTTGTATTTTTTTGCTGCGGGGTGGTCGCTTTTTTCATCGCTTAGTAAGTTCCATCTAAATATCTTTCTTGTCGCATTCTGTGATATAATCAATAGGAGCAGCAACTTGCTTTATCAATTTATTTGATAACTGTTGAATGTAGCTACAATCTACAATCAAAAAGCATTAATGTCCTGGTTTCGATTTTGAAATGTTGCAATCCATGGGTGAAGGTGAAATAGAGTTGTATGGGAATTAATACCAGTAAAATAGTTTTTATGCATGGATATGTAGCGGTCAACTGTGTCGTAAGCCGTAACAGTTTATCATGAGCACTTTACCATATTAAAATAATTTAAAAACGGAATGTTCGTTAGACCGAGTTATTGATAATGACAATGACCCTTGAAACGACTCTCTGGCTAACCCTCTTTTCAGTGCAATTGCCTTTAACCAAACGGCTTTGGAGACTGATGGCGCATTAGCTTGTGTTTTATCGATTTGGTTGCATTAATAAATGCACCAAAGAAGTTTGGATTCTGTCTGACACTACAATTTTATGTTGATTGGTACTAAGTATATTATAAAGTTGTTTAATCTTTTGTAGTATCAACTAGTGTTTATACAGAAACGATTTTTAAAGCGGACTTTTTACTTTTGGGTTATTCTGTCGATAATTTGCCACTTTTACCCCGTTTTAGCCTTCTTATTGATCTAGAAATTACACATTAGCTCCTTGGAAAATGATTTAGGCGTAAGAAAATCCGTTTCACTCAATTCCCGCACGTGAAGCTTGATGAACATAAACGATTAGAAAGGAGCTTGAATCGTACACTTTACACAGGTATTTGATTTGGGGTCAAAATTATTATTTTTGCTAAAATTTTCCCAAGCACCAGGTAACCATGGTAACCAATCAGATAGATTTTTGGCTGAATTTTGTCGCGCTGTCGCCTACTAAGATATCCTCATCACGCAACTAAAAAACTTCATTTTACGCGTAATTAAAAATAAAGTCTTTCTCTCATGATTTTGCGGAACACATAGCTATGCATACGAGATGCATATAGACAAGAGTTAGCAATATTTAATTTTAGGTATGTATCTAGCTTTGAATGCTTTTAGCATTGATGTGCCATGATGGCTTTTACATGTAATAAATTTGGAGGTTTTGATGAGAAAAAGATTATAATCTGGCGTGCTTTTCAGACAGTATTGGAATATTAACTTCGCATGCTTTCCTCAATTATGAAATTTATATTATATTATAAAAACATATTCCTCAAGCCTAAGTTTTAGTGTAATGACTTTTCGCTTTTATTATAACAACCCAGTAATGAATTAATAATGACATTGTATCTTGTTCGTGTAATTTATACCACAGTTACTGACGTCCCACGACATTTTAGGAAAATATATTAATTAACTAGAATTCTAAGCCTTGTCGAGATAAGCCACGTTGAGCAAGAGAGAAAAGTTTTTGACGACAAGATGAAAGAAACTAACAGTGGTTGGGTAGAAGTTTGTGATAGCCTCTGGTAAATTACGTTTTTACTGATGTATTATCTATTTTTTATTTTTTTAATAATTTACCTGATTTACACAATCCTGTATTTATTTTGTAGGGTTGCAGATTAAAGAAACTTATGAATCAAGAAAGTAAAAGATATTGTCAGGCTAAGCGATGGTAAGTGGAATTTTTTAAAATTTGGATAATTTTTACAATTGTTGTTATAACTTGCTATCTCCCATTTTTAGTTCCGTTTACCAGCATTTTATGAAGAGGTGGAAAGAGTGAAATCGAGGATACTGGATTGCAGTATGCGATATTTTACCTTTTAATATATTACGTATCGTGTGCAATGAACCCATGAGCGCTCGCCAAACTGCAAACTGCAAGGCTAACATATACTTAAACATATAAGGTGTACGCTTTATACTTATTATTACCAAAGTATACATATCTTTAAGATTTTATATAAAACTTAATTTGCGAAGATTTTGCGTTTGTATTTTGTACGTTTATTTCCCGCGCAGACAGATTTAATTATCGCACGTTCCTTGCAGGTGATATAGAATAGAATCACCATGTACTGTTTGTATCGCTGTCAAATGCTTAACCACTTTTAATTTTTTAGTTCAAATTTCTTTATGTCGTGTCTTTATCTCCAATGTTTTTTAAAAGATTTGCTTAAACGCAGAATGATACTCAACTTTATATAATAAGTACATAATGTGCACGTAAATAAAAGTAGCAGTGAAAATATGTATGCTCAGCCTTTAGCAACACCGTCACTGTATAATTGCACATTTGTTTTGTAGCGGATCGTTGACAAGTTCAGTACAAGCTTGTTGATATGAAATGTGAAGATATTTCTTCTGAATTTCTTTTTCCATCAACTGTTTAAAACGACTTTATTTAAAAAATATTTATAATGATAAAACTTCAGCTACGTACAATATCATTTACTGAAGTTCTTCTCACATTTTGGTTGGTTAACCCTTCGTTTAAAACGCACGATTTTATACATTTCTTGATCAGCATTTCAACAATAGAATCGGGTAATTAAAACAATTCTGTATATGAGCAGCATCCAAATCTTTATTTCAAAAAATATTTGGCACAAATACTCAAACAATAACAAATGGATGACAAATTAAGTTCTTCAGTTGCTGAAAACCTGAAAACCTACAGAATCGAATTAACACCAAGTTTGGTCCAGGCCTTGTGTTTACTTTTTGATTCACCCGTTTAAAATTCGTTTTGTTTTTTCTTGTCATCCAAGTAGTTGTTTCGTTCCCAAACGTTTACTCGGGCAAGGAGTCTTAATTTTTTCGTACGTTTTACAATAGAAAACTAGTATACAAAATGAACGAAGAAGGTTTTTGAAATGCAGTCTGCGCGTCTTGTTTTTGTTTCAGACAGACAAATTTTCTCGACATTAGACATTTTAGAGTTTTTTCTTAGGGTGATCACGAGTTGTTTCTTAGGGTGATTGACGAATAAAAATGTTTTTATTCTGTATAACATTTGTGCATTTTTATCTGTAAACTTTATTTATTTATTTTGTATTATATTTAGATAAAAATATAAAACAAATGGAATATCCGTGACAATAAATGTCGATTTATAGTGTCAATTCGTGTATCTGCAAGTATAAAATGTTATGATTACTATTTTATAAAGATATCAAGACTTATGGGTACAAGAAAAGAGATTGCAGTCTAATCTGGATATTTGTGCAAGCGTTACATTACGACGAAGTTTTTAATTGATTTGAAATCGCCGTTGTGATATTATTTTATTCTTATTAAACTGTTTATTTATATAAATGATAGAAATATAAATTTTCTATTAAATACTTCATCATCATTTTCTTAACCCTTTTCTTGTTTTGGTTTGTCACACCTCCATCAGAATTAAAATTACTAAAATCCTAATACGCATAGGCTAAAATTATTTGAAGCAGGCCTGCCTTGGCAGTATAACGTTTGAAAGAGACTAAATAAAGACGTCTCAAGGCCGGTTTCCATACAACTGCATTTTGCGCCCAGTCGTAAAAAGCGCCGTGACATTTGATCTACGCATGCGCATTATCAGAATAATGCCGCTGACCTCGCGCTTTTGCATGCGCTGGGGCGATTTAAAAAAAGTTGAACAGGCTCTACTTTTTGCGAGCTACATTTTGCGCTTCAGCTTAAAAGCCAATCAAAAGGTAGAAATCTACATGAATTACGAAAGAATTTTTAATTAGATCATTTCAAGATGGCTAGCAACATCTCGTTTCTGTGTTAAATTTTTGTCAAAGCCAAATGAATGTAGAGAATCAGAATATATATCAATCAAGTGAAGTAGATGAAAAACAAAATAACATTAATGAGTCTGTGGAGGCACAAAGAAACAACGTTGTAAACAAACTTAAAAAGACTACTCGTGATCTGACAACATTAAATCCTTAAGCAAAACGTTGTATAGTCCTTTGATTCTTCTTTCTATGGAAAGTCGTCTCATCCACATGTTTTTCTTACGTATTTTACAACGTTGTTTATTTCTACGCCATAAAAATATTGCTAGGACTACTCTCAAATTTTGCAGCAACAAATATCGTCTGTTTACATCAGCCATGTTTTGCAAAAAACACGTGAGCAAAAATCGCTAAATGGAAATGGTTCGGTATATGTGATAAAAGTCGCGGCGCATTTTACGACTGGGCGCAAAATGCAGCTGTATGGAAACCGGCCTTAAGCCGTTTTGGTACCTACGGGAACGTCCCTAAAACGTCTTTAACACGTCGCAAAAAGACGCCTTTTTTTCGTTTCTCAAAGACGTCTTTTAAGGTTTTGGTAGTTAAATTCATAAACTAACAATAAATAATAACTTTCCCCTTTTTCATGAAGATTTTTACTCATCTTTCTTAGTTGTTGTTTCCTGTTACGTCTTGTTTTAATTCGCTGCCATAAAAACAATGTTGTTATTTTTTAAAAATTTCGTAGCCAAAGGTTTTTTCTGTTTACGGCAGCCATTTTATTCTGAACAACTTTTCTCTCAAGCGGGAAATTGATTTCCATTAAGTTCAAGCTCAAGAGAAAAATGCTACCGAGCTTTCTACGCTCGAGCGGAAAATGCAGTCGTATGGACACCTACCGACGGGTCAGAGACGTCTTAAAGACGTAATTCATAAACTAACAATAAATAATAACTTTCCCCTTTTTCATGAAGATTTTTACTCATCTTTCTTAGTTGTTGTTTCCTGTTACGTCTTGTTTTAATTCGCTGCCATAAAAACAATGTTGTTATTTTTTAAAAATTTCGTAGCCAAAGGTTTTTTCTGTTTACGGCAGCCATTTTATTCTGAACAACTTTTCTCTCAAGCGGGAAATTGATTTCCATTAAGTTCAAGCTCAAGAGAAAAATGCTACCGAGCTTTCTACGCTCGAGCGGAAAATGCAGTCGTATGGACACCTACCGACGGGTCAGAGACGTCTTAGAGACGTCATCTGGTCTTTAAAAGACGTTTTAAAGACGTGTTTAAGACGTCTCGTGTTTACTGAGTTAGTGATTGCATCGTCCTTTTCTTCTTCAATATTAAATGTCTGCGTAATGATTTAAGACAAATAGTACCAGTGAAATGTATTTCATCTTTAGAATTGTATACAAGATTAGACACGCATACATACCAAAAACGAATTCTCATCGGGACATCGTGATAAACTATCATCATTGTGAAACATACAATACTCAAAATACAATTTTGTGTTTTAATTTCATATAACAACCACATAAACAGACTTTTCTTTTTATGATTCAGTATGGCTAAATTAGCTATAGCCAGCTTACGTCATTACCAAGAAATTAGTATAGCTTCATTTTATTCTACACATACATCTCTACTCTACAATAGTATTTTAATTGTGAAATGCAACTAAATATGGATAACACATACACTGGTTAAATTAATACTATACATTGTTTCGGAATTTAGAACGACATTATTTATTTTAACTGTTAGTTATCATTCGAGTCACGTATCAGACTTAAATGTAAATACACGATATCAATATATCACTTAAGCCTGGTTCCCACCAATGCGTTTATTGATAAACATATGTTTATTTTAAAAGTTTTAAAGTTAAACTTATAGGTGGGAATGCTAAAAATAAACGCATGACGATTTTACATGCAATAAACATATGTTTATGCATGCGTTTAATATCAAAAAGTTTTGATATTAAAATCATGCGTTTAACATGAGTTTATTCAACATCAAAGAAATCTTTTGTTTTTACCGTCAATGCTCAAAGTGAGAGCGGCTTTCATGAGAGCATTGCACGAGTAGAAAGAAACGACAGTGACAAAAAAGGAAAATAATAATACGTAATGAAGTCTAAAATAGAATTAGTAGCAGAAAAAGCACTGTCTGAACTGTCTTTATGATAAAGCTGACAATGGATATAAGGAAATAGTCAGAAAAGAGAATGCTTGGAGAGATGAAAACTAGGGTATGAACAAGGTTTGGTGTTTATTTTTTATTTTTTAAAAATCAGTTTGTGAAAAAGTTCAAATTTCCTCGCTGTCCACATCCATGCTTATAAGTCACAAATCTTAACTTTCGTTCCAAAATTAAGTTCAGTGTAAACGCATAATCTTACTGCATAATTAATTAGATAAAAATAAACTCATTCATGAGTTTAGTAATAAACGCATTTGGTAGGAACTAGGCTTTATGGTGCCTGCCTACTATGCCCTTGCCTGTGCCTCCCATGCCTTGCCTACCCCTGCCTTGCTGATTCCTCTTCCTGTTTCCTTGTTCCTCCTCCTGTTTCCTTGCGTGCCTTGCTGTGCCCTTTCCTTGCCGTGCTTAATGCCTTTGCCTTCGCAACCTCTCCGCAACACTTTCTATATTGATAAGCTATCATTTTTCTTGACGACGAGCAATACCGCTTCATATCGGCCCGTCGTTAAGAGCGCTAAGCCAATCAAAATGCGTAAAAACCCGTATTGCCCGCTTGCAAAATCCTGAAGGTTAGCAATGTAAAATAAAAACCTATTAAAGAATACGAATTTAAAACAAATATATGAGAAACGATGTGATATCAAGCAAAAACTACTTAGGATGGGAGTTGACGAATTTCAAGTCAAATATTTGGGTTTGTTCATGTGTTTAACCCTTCAATACTGGTGACACGCAGGGCGTGTCATCTTGGTTAACACTTTCAACGGTTATATTCCAAAATCTCGTGACTACTGGACACTCTAGATCGTTTCTCTGAAAGAAGATTGAATTAGCGGGATTTCCTACAATCGAAGATTGTCGGAAATCGAGTTTCTTGACGATTCTGCACGAATGTTTATCGCTTTCGCTACACATGCGCAATGCGCAGCACGCACGCATGCGCAATAACTCTCATATATAAGCCATGCTTGACATGCTATATTCCTCGATCTTTTATATTGCTGGAAAGTTAACTCGGTGTTAGCAGTTCATCATTGTCGTACCACCATGGAACAAACACCCAATAATCCATCTCGTCAAGTCATAAACTTGGAAGACGTGATCGCCAAAACCATCGAGAGACTCCAGCCAACAATTGCCAAAGTCGCTGAAGACGCTGCCACAAAATCTGCTGTTGCAGTTGCAGAACAATCGTCTGGACATGTGGACAAGCTGAAAGCCAGAATGGAACGAAGGCGCAAGACGAAACATGGACCATTGCAACAAAAAGGCAACCAGGAACAATATAATGCTGCAGTAAAAATCCTGGATACCATTGACGATTCCTTGGAAGCCCTTGAAGAAAATAAATTAAACACAGAAATAGGGTGCTTACAAAAAGGTAAGAAACTAGTCTTATCGCGAATTAAATTGATAAGGATTGCGGACAGGGAGGATTGGTTGACAGCTAGAGAATTCGAGAACGACGATCTTGTGTCCGGTTCTGATGAGAAAAAACGACTTATAAAAGCTGTGAAATCTGCTCGCGATAATAAAAGCGACAAACCTAAAAGCTCTGGCGAACGATATTCTATGGACAATGTGACTTGCTATAACTGTAGACGCGTAGGGCATTATTCCACACATTGCCCATTTTATTCAAAAGGTACTTCAGCATCAATATCTTCTGCGATTCCTACAGATAGAAAGAAATAAGAGCATTCATTTTTGTAATTTTTTAATTTCTTTATAAGATATACAACGTGTTTACAGTAAACTGAAAATGTTGATATTTGTTATAATTTTCTTCGGTTCCCCCGGAATAATTTGATTCTAGAAACTACCAAACCTCAGCTTCTGTCGCTGGTAAGATTACGGCACACTACGAAATTTGGGAGAAAGAATTGCTGGCGCCCCATTCGTTTTAAACACAGTGAAAATGGGTACCAGTTAACGTTCTTATCGACTCCACTCGAGTTTTACAGTCTCTTTCTCAAGTCTTGTAAAAAGAAACAGTCCAGTGGTTCACCGACAATATTAATGTTACTAGGATCATTGAGGCGGGAAGCACAAAAGAACACTTACAAAAGTTAGCCATTCAAATTTACAGCCTCTGCAGCGCTCACGACATTTCACTACACGCAACTTAGATTCCTAAGGAATTAAACGTCACAGTAGATCCAATTTAAGAATTACCAAACACAGATAATTGGTCGATAGATAATGAAACTTTTAATTACATTGAACAAAACTTCGGATAATTAGCTTTTGATACATTTTACGACGAATTAAACATAAAGAAGAGAATATTCAATTCAAAATTCTATTGTCCTAACACGGGAGGAGTTGATGCCTTCACTACCAACTGGGCAGGAGAATTTAACTGGCTTTGCCCACCGATAACACTAATTGGAAAAACTTTCGCGCATATGAAAAATTGCAAGGCCGAAAGTGTACTATTCGTTCAAATCTGGACGTCCGCATATTTTTGGCCCCATTCTCACTCCCAACGGAATTAATTTTTACGACTTTATCAAGAGATTTTTGATATTAGATCCATATTTCTTTAATTATTCCAAGAACACGTGTATTTTTCAAGGGTTTGCTAAGTTCTATTCCTTAGCGTTACATGTAAGTTTTTTATGAATAAACTTCCAACTATAATTTCAGAATATATATATTTTTTTGTTTTATATGCCGCTCACATTATCGTCGCTCAATTGCTCATTATCATTCCGTCACGTGAGAAGATGTCTCATATGGCTTTGTTACACATTTTACAGTTAGCCTTTTTTAGCCTTACCGGCGTACAGACTGCCCAATTGTGGCTTATTGAATGCCTTTTATGGCAGTGACACGTTTTGGGTGATTAAACGATGCCTCTTATGGCCTGTTAACGCCTTTTCGGCAACGATCATAACTATATGTTAATTTATTTCAATCACGCTTAGACCATCTATGCACTGGAATATGGGAGAAAATGGACCAAGTCGAAGACTCAAGGCTGAGGCACAGCTTATCATCTCTTCCGAACCGAATTCACTCTGCTTACGCCGACACTACTATCGATAAGTATAGGAAGGCTTGGAAAAATTGGGTTGCCTGGAGTCAGAATTTCACTGAGGTAAATGCTTGCGCCGCCGATCCATTTTACGTCGCAATTTACTTCAACGAAATTGTCAATGGAGAAATACAATGGTTTTTTTAAACTCTGCTTTTTGCGGCATCCGCTGGGGCCATCAGACTGCTGAACTACCCTTACCGACAAATCATCCCTTCGTGAAACTTGCGTTGGAAGGTGCGAAGCGTATCATTGCAAGGACAGACACGCACAAAAACAGAAAAGAAGCTATCAGCCCTGAAATAATAAAACAATTAGTCGACGTTTATGGATACTCAAAAAATCTAATGTAGTTAAGGTTTCTGATTGTTTTTCTAATTGGATTCTCCGGTTTCCTCAGAGTCAACAAACTTCTAGAGATAAAGGTTAGAAACCTAACTTTTTACCAGAAGGCCTACATATTTTCCTACTAAAGCTAAAACAGATCAGCTACGTGAAGGCAACATCGCTTTCATCGGAATCCTTCGCACGGAATATTGTCCGGATTACTGGCTGAAAAAATATCTCGCCTTATCCTCATTTTCACACCAACCGGATGCATATTTGATTTGCCGCTTATTTAAAACGAAACAAGGACACACAGCTCACGGAGAACATCGTGTTTCCTATTCAACAATACGAACCACATTCACTGAGAATATATCCAAGATAGCCGATCCAAATAAATATTCTTTACACTCGCTGAGGTCCGACGGCGCATCCGCTGCTGCCAACAAAAATATACCAGACCGCATGATTTCAAAACACGGCCGCTGGTCTTGCAGAGATGGTTATATCAAGGAGGATCGCGAACGAAGGTTTAACGTGTCTAAGTCACTAGGATTATAAATAGAGTTCTTGCTACTTTTTGAGCCTTAGCAATCAAAAACGAAAGATATTCCATTATGCTACTACACTACTGTTGTTTATTCTGTCCTTAGGTGATACTTGAGGAAGATTAGGCAAGAAGCGGGATTTCCTGCAATCGAAGATTGTCGGAAATCGAGATTCCTGACGATTCTGCACGAATGTTTATCGCTTTCGCTACACATGCTTGACATGCTATATTCCTCGATCTTTCATTTTGCTGGAAAGTTAACTACAATTATATATCATTAAATGTTACGATGTTTAACACAGTTTATTATTTTTAATTTCACGCACTTCATCAAATCGCCATGGGACTTACTTGGATAGATTGTACTTTACCGTCATCAAGTGGCAACTGAAGTCGTATTAGCACGCAGTAACGAGCCTCCAAGCACGAACGCTATTAATAATGGAAATGGCGCCCATTAAAATGACATTGCAAAACATATATATAAAATTTATTTATTCAATCTTCCAATCCTGTAAATGTTCATTATCATTACCTCTGAGAACCGTGGATATTGACTATTACTCAAAACTACACCTTCGTTAGCATTGTGCTTAAAAGTTAAAACTTACAACACAACTTCATTTCAATAGGGGAATCATTCTTTAAATTTTGGAACATGATTAATCCGATTTCCTGATTATTTTTTATTTTACTGGAAAATGTAAAAAACGAAAATTATGTTAATCATCTTTTATTTCATTATCAAAAACATCAAAGAGAATGTGACATGTATTTATAGAATTGCAGAGGATCGAAATGGTTGATTTTTATGAATTATATAAATACATGCTCAACATCATCTTACTTTGCCCCATGATGGGAGAAAGATCTCCCGAAACGTCCTGTCGGTTTTTAGTTTAATGGTTTTTCGCTTCTGTTATAACTACCCAGTCAGGAATTAATAATGACACTGTGTATCTTGTTCATGTAGGGAAATTTATTTTCTTAAAATGTCTTGGGATATCAGTAACCGTGTTGGTTACTGATATCCCAAGACATTTTAAGAAAATAAATTAATTAACCAGAACGATTTAATTCTACGTCTTGTTGAGATAAGTCATGTTGAGCGAGAGAGAAGAGTTTCTTAAAACAAAAAAAAAATAACTATTTTGACCATCAACATTTTCAAATAATATTGAGCGATAGAGAGTAAAGTTTTAAACCCCTAAACACTGTAGTTCATACCTTAGTTCATAATTTTTGGGACCTGCAATACAAAAATCCAATAATAAGCCCAATAATTGGTTCTGTCAAAAATTCTACGTTGAAAGATATTTCTCATGATGTTTTCCAGAGAAAAGGAGAAAATCAGTAAAATTTGAACCTCTCCTTGTTTTTATTGTTCAACAATTTTCAGTCTTATTGTTGTTCTTATAAAATTGTTCTTATAGAGAAAATACCGGAATGTAATTTAGGTTAGCTTTCAAAGTTACAATAATAATCGAGATTCCAATTTGCTGATTTTGTTTCCCCTATATTACTCGGTTTTAAGGTACACTTCAAAGTTCAGCACTTTTTCAAAATAATGCTAATGGCGGAATTCTTTAAGCCGTAATTTTTATTTTCGCATGGCTTGAATGTGCTGTAGAATTATGTTTTAAAAATACTATGATGAGAGAACGGTTATCTTTAAGGGTACTTTTCTCGCAGTATTACAATTTTTACTTCGCATGACTTCTTCCGTTATAAAATTTCTATTTTTCTTCATAATTTAAAAACATATTCCCCAAACGTAAATTTTTAGTTTAATGACCTTTTGCGTTTATTATAACTACTCAGTAAGGAATTAATAATGACTTTTTATCTTGTTTGTGTAGGGAGTTCATACCACGGTTACTGATATCCCACGACATTTTGAGAAAAGAAATTAATTAACCAGAACGATTTATTTCCACGTCTTGTCGAGATAAGCCACGTTGAGCGACAGAGAAAAAGGTTTCTGACGATAATTAAAAAAAATAAAAAAGAAACTAACAGTAGTTGGGTAGATGATAAGTTGCGTTTTTTACAGATTTATTATCTATTTTTATCAACTTTTTTATTATTTACGTTATTTAACGAAGCTGTTTTATAATTTGGATAATTTTTACAATTGTTCTTATAACTTGCTATCTCACATTTTTAGTTCCGTTTACCAGCATTTTAATGGAGAGGTGGAAAAGAAAATTGTCAGATTGTCGAATTCTGGATTGCTGTATGTGATTTTTACTTTTTAATAAACATTCTATGCTTTATACTTAAAATTACAAGTATATATACCATATATACTATTTGTGAAGATTTTGCGCGTGTTTTTTTTCCTAGCTCCAACCTACAAATTTAATTAAAACGCAACTGGCCACGTAGTTCTTGCAGGTTATATAGAATAGATTAGATATCGTTTTGTATGGCTGTCAAATACTTAACCGGCTCTGATTAACTCCAGCCAGGCATTAAAATCCAAGCATATGGTCCTAAAAAAACGAATTGAAGTTTTGCGCAATCTGATTTTCACAGGCCTCCAAAAAAATAATCTGTGCATTAAATATTTACGACATATTTTAGCTTTGTTATATTTTTCATCACACTGGTAGAACTCTTGTATTAAATTTTTTACGTTGTACGCAAGAAAGGAAGTTAAAAAAACAACAACAGAATTTTAAAATATAAAATAAATTTAAATTTCAATCTGTTAGTTAAAATATGTATTAAATTTAAATAGCCAGGTGACTACGTATTTGACTTGTAAAATTTGTTAAAGCTTATGATCAACAAAAGAGAGGACGAGTTTATGTTTCTTTAAAAGCGCCCCGAGCTTATTAAGCATTCACTATACACAACACTATATAAAACACTTTCGTAATTTCTTTATATTTCTATCAGATGTTGTTTTTACGTCCACCTCCTCCACATTAATCAAGCGAACTTAACTTTAGCAAATTGACTATCGCTTTTTTTATTTCAGCCTCTGTTCCATTATTAAACGTAACGAGCCTCCAAGCACGAACGCTGTTAATAATGGAAATGGCGCCCATTAAAATGACATTGCAAAACATATATTTAAAATTTATTTATTCAATCTGATTAACTCCAGCCAGGCATTAAAATCCAAGAATATGGTCCTAAAAAAACGAATTGAAGTTTTGCGCAATCTGATTTTCACAGGCCTCCAAAAAAATAATCTGTGCATTAAATATTTACGACATATTTTAGCTTTGTTATATTTTTCATCACACTGGTAGAACTCTTGTATTAAATTTTTTACGTTGTACGCAAGAAAGGAAGTTAAAAAAACAACAACAGAATTTTAAAATATAAAATAAATTTAAATTTCAATCTGTTAGTTAAAATATGTATTAAATTTAAATAGCCAGGTGACTACGTATTTGACTTGTAAAATTTGTTAAAGCTTATGATCAACAAAAGAGAGGACGAGTTTATGTTTCTTTAAAAGCGCCCCGAGCTTATTAAGCATTCACTATACACAACACTATATAAAACACTTTCGTAATTTCTTTTAATTTCTATCAGATGTTGTTTTTACGTCCACCTCCTCCACATTAATCAGGCGAACTTAACTTTAGCAAATTGACTATCGCTTCTTTTATTTCAGCCACTGTTCCATTTTTAAACTGATGAAACGCATATCCTGTAAAACAAATCTGTTAACAAGCGCAAGATTTTGCGATTAGCATGTTTATTTTCAGTCTAACTTTTCACAACTGGGAAAAGAGAGATTTTCCGTATTTTCCAGAGTAAAAAACTTTTACTGTCCTACACATAAAGTAGCTAAACAAAATAATGCATTATATTCCTTACCCAAAATCACACGATATATTTCACTGTTTTGGATTCTAAATTCAGCTCCTTTACCTCTTGAATACATTTGCGCCATTACACCGTTAGCTCATCAATCTACAAATAATATAATCCAGTACTATTTCATAACTACATTATACTTGATATGTTGGCAACACTAATGGAAATAAAAAATGTACTAGCTTATATGGTGGAAAGAATCGTTTTATCTATTCTTGTAATAAAGTTTTCCCCTGTTCGTTGCTGCACTGTTAAAGCTTTATCATCAGTAGTAAAAGCATCACTTATTGCAAAAAGATATTTTTTCTGCTCTACCTTGTACAGGTGTGCTGCTTACTGGAGATAAATTTTCCAGTAGGAGTCCTCAAACTACACTTGATTTAAACATGACTAACGCATCGTATAAGATAATAATTTAAGGGTTTTGGGTAAACTTACATTCATATGAGCTTGTTTTTTTATTATTTTGTTAGGCGCCTCCTTTGAATCACTCGCATGAGAAGAATGAACTGTTCTTTTAAGCACATTCAGCGGCAATGTTTTTTGCACCCAGCGTTTGGGACCAATTTAAGTATTGTGCGCTCATTGCAGGCTATGTAGAATAGAATCATAATGCACCGTTATGTATGGCTGTCAAGGGCTTAACCCCTTAAATTAATGCCAACAGTTATATGGTCCTGAAAAAAGACTTTGCAGATTTGCGTGCAGATTAGCGCAATTTAATTTTCACAGGCCTCCTGAAAAATAATATTCCGCGCACTTTAATTCTTCTATTAAAATTTTTACTATTTTTACTACTTTGCTTCATTATCAAAACTTTTCATATCTTTATCTTAAACAGACACTTGAATTTCATTTTCCCGCAATTCGTTTTCGATTTCAGATCCTGATTTATTTCTGTTCCTAAAACCTAAAACTGGATAAAATAAATTTTCCCTGTCAGTAGGTGCCATGGGCCAAGTGTTAAAAGAATCCCTGTCTTATTGCAGACAATACATTAGATTTATAAAAGAACATATTTGATCTCGATTGTTAAAGTAATAACAAGGTGAAATTACCGTTCTACCGTGTGATGTGTGCAGTTGATATTTTTAAACAAAAGTCATTGAATTTGAAAAAAAGCTGGCGTCAAACTTTGTTTGTCCTTGTAATGTAATCAACGGCAAACTTGTGAATTTCCAAAGAACGTGATAACATAGTTGGATGGAAGAATATCGAAGGTTTTCATTATATGCATGATAATGTGCCAGTTGAATTTATTTCATGTGCGTACCAACTGATATTACAATTAATTCCCCAGGCAGTATCTTCAACTGGGATATTAGGCCGAATGTATTGTTTTACAAGTCGGGGTTAGGAAGTCCTTCCTGTAATGATCAGCGAGTAGTGCGGTTGGTGTGGCCATCACCACGTCAAAGTTCTATTACCGTTTTTACCAAATGTGAATTTCCAATTTTTAAAAAAAGGAAATATTTAATCAATACAAGCTACTGTTTAGCAGTAAAAAAATTCCTGCTAGTATAACGGTTAACAATATTCGGTCCTCCTTTATGTTATATTGCATGGTAATGATACTTACTGAGTTTCAATATTTGTCTATTAGACATCTGCAGGCTAAATAGTTAGGTTCCATACCTTCCAGAGGCTTAGATATTGGCTATTACTTGAAACTAACCCTAAAAATCCGTATAAAATCCTTATAATCGAGGAAATATAATAAGTCATGTTAGGATTATTCCTTAAACTTACAACACAACTTTGGTTGATCAATTAGAATCCTTCTACATGTTATAGAGAAGTGATTAATCCGATTTTCTAAAATTTTCTAATTTTACCCGAAAATCGGAAAAACCCGTATTTTCGGGCAATTTTTTGCATCTTTTCATGCGAACTATATGAAAACCGGAAATAATGTTAAATAACCTTTATTTGACAATTTTTTTGTGACAAGTTCATGTTAGCTTTCGCCCGCTTAATGCGAGCATGGTCACACAATCAATATTTTCAAAAAATCATCGCATTATAAAAAAAATTAATAATAAAATAATGACTCGTATCAAAATAGCTCAAGAAGCATAGACTATTGAATTTTAAGCAGATAGTGGTATTTTAATTTTGATGACGTCATAGAAAAGTGCTGACATAAGAAAATTAATTGCTGCCATTATGTTCCTTTTGTGTCGTAGCGTAGGTGTGCCAAGTTTAAATCAATTTGGAGAAGCCAATGAAATGTTTTTTGAGGAGGAGCGGAAGCCGCCCCCCCCCCCCCCCGATCATAATATGTGAAAAAGCGCGGACCGAATAGGGTTATGTAAAACTTTCGTGGCGTCAGTACATGTTGTGCGTATATTTATGCTGCGTGACTCTTCTAAATATAATATGCAACGACACTGTTAAAAGCTTATATGGATGTTTCACCTTGAATATCACATTAACAGCTGTACCAGTATCTTAGTAGTTACTAAAAGAACAATAATCGAGTAATTATTTTATCAAGCCATCATTTTCAACCATGTTCTGCGGCTCTTATGGTTCTAACAGCTTCGCTTGCACGTCCTGTAAGTGATAGATAAACAGCTGGTCTTTGCTTTTTTTATCCAAGTCAGTATAAATCTGCCACATCTCAATGTCATTTTTCCACACTATATAGTCATCTTTTTTATTGAACAGCGAGGGAGCTTTCAATACTTTATTAGCAGCCATTGTCACAAACACAACGTTTGAATACCAATCACGTATCACAATGAAAACAATAAATCAAAAGTTCTCCTATACCTGTAGTGTCACATCCGGGTGTGTGTCCTTAATAAACTTGTCTGTTATTCCACAATGCCACCAGCATCAACGGCACAACATTCTTGCACAACATTCATAATTATCACTATGTACATTGAAAGCTTTACCAGTAACTTAGTTTCTAGTCACTAAAAGAACAATAATAATATCACAATATTAACAGACACTTCTTGCTCTTCTTTCTTTTTTAATTTGGATTTCGACGGTTTTTCATCTTGTGACTTTTGGTTGAACGGTTGCAAGGACTTCCTAATTTTTACATACACGTTTGAACAATATGCAATATGCAAAATAGGAGTAATTTCCTAAAACTGGGTCAATTCATTCGTTTCGGAAAAGACAAATTGATAGCGTCATCAAAATACCTGTATACTCCAATATCTCTAACAGTTTCTCAAAAGTGATCCTAAACATTTTCTTGATCAGCGCTTCACGCGCTATAGCTGCAACAGAGTACTTTGGTAGGTGTTCGCTTAGCAAAAGCACACGATTCTATACCTTTTTTTGCATCAGCGTTTTAAGCTCGATTTATTACACTACAATAACAAATGGATGACAAATTCTTCAGTTGCCAGAAAACCAACAGAATCGAATAAACGACAGGTTTCGTCCAGGCCTGTTTTTAAGTTTTGATTCACCCGTTTAAAATTCTTATTGTATTTTCTTGTCATTAAAGTAATTGTTTTTTTCCTAAACGTTTACGTGTGTACGTTTTTCGATTCACTCGGGTAAAGGGTGGTGATTTTGTCGGAAGTTTTACCAAACAAAACTGGTATACAACATATACAAAGAAATGTTTTTAAAATGCAGTCCGCGCGTCATGTTCTTGTTTCAAACACACAAATTTTCTTCACATTAGACAGATTGGTTTTCCGTTCATGGATGCTGAACATTTTTAAAGAATTTTTAAGGTGAGAAGAGATTACTGTTTGTAAAATGTGCTGTTTCTTATGGATTGACGAATAAAAATGTTTTTTTCTGCATAACATTTTTGCAATTCTTAATTTGTGAACAATTTATTTAGCTATGTTGTATTATGTTTAGATAAAAATATAAAACAAATGGATATCCATGACATGAAAGGTCTGATCATATTGTCAATTCGTGTATCTACAAGTGTAAGTGTTACGATTATCATTTTATAAAGATATCACGACTATGAGTGCAAGCGAATAGATTGTAAACCAATCCGGAAATTTGTGCAAGCGTTAACATTACAACGGAGTTTTTAAATTTATGTGAAATCGAAATATAATCAGTTTAATACCGTATTTCACAGCAATCAACTTGTTAAACTGTTTCATAGTCTTTGTTTTACGACAATAAACTGACTTGATGTGGGTGTTCTGTGTGGTTGGATACACACATGTTTCTCAAAAGCTAAGCGATTTCAAGTCCTGTTTGCCGAATGACGATTTTGCGAAATAGTTTTAAGACTCACTGAAGTCACTATTGCCTCGCTTACACCATATCTGTTATGATATTTGAACAGTGTTGTGGTGTTAGATAATCAATTTTCGGTTATTCTAATGACAATGAAACATTTTACAGCTGACGAATGGTTTGGTCACGCTTTGTAATAACCATTAGCAAGTAACGAAATGGTTCTTCACAAATAAAAATGCGTCCGTTTTTGTCTCAAACCAAATTAATATTACTAATATTATTACTATGTTATTCTACTATGCTCTTCAAACTTATTCAGCAAAATTAACGAGCTATCTACGTTTCTCTGCTTTTGGATATTTTCTCTCAACTGAAGTTAAACTGATTTTTTTAGACTTTATATTTACGAAATCAGTAAATCTTCTTTGGTCATTAATTAATTAGTTATATCATAACCTATAAGCAAATTTGTCCATGTGACATATAACTAGTAATTTATACCATATTAGAAAATATATTTTATAGATATGCTCAATTTCGAGAACAGCATCCATGAACTGGAATAATCAGCAAACCGATATGAGTTGTTCGTGTGTCTTTTTGCAGGGAAAAGTGCGGTGAACATTTAATAAAAATTGCTTGATGCGCGGACTGCACAAATATGAATATCAATCATTAAAAAATAATTAAACTTAAATAATAATATTTTTCTATTTTGCAAGTTGATTAATGTAACCACTTTAAAAATGGGGATACCGCCACATGATACACAGCCATTCTTCAATCGCAAAACAAATCCTTTCTCCGTTTACCATCAAATATTGCTTCGAAATAGGATTTTGATTTTAGTCTGGCCTTTCTCACTTAATGATAAATATGGATTAAAACATTTTTTTCAGATGTTTGTCTAGCCGTTACATCTATTGTGTAGAGCTACAACGCTGATCAAAATAATGTATAAAAACATATGATTTTGACAAACGGTTCGAACACATATTTAAGAGATATTTGACTCAACCTGTCTGCTTCGAAACGGGTGGGTTAACAAAACTTGAAAAGATGACGTCAGTTACCTCCACTTGTTTGGCTAAAATAAGCAGAAAAAGTTAGAGCCCTAAACTGTCCCATACACTCTGGTGGAGCGCTCTAGTACAAGCATGCAGTATGTTGTAAAGCAGGCACATAGTGTTTCGGGTGTAATGTAATTTTTAAAAATAACTTTTTCGCAACTTTTGCCAAAATAAAACACAGCTTATAGCCTGTTGTTAACCCGTCATAGCAAAAACGACCAGATTATATTTTTTTGCTTATTTTTCGAAATACATTTCCGTAAAAATTCAAAAGTTACTCGGGACACCGGTATGAACGCTGTGAATATACAGGTAAACCGTGTTATTAACAAAATAAAATAAGCTGATTCTCAAACTTTCTGCATGTTTTAAAATTTTATCAACCATTTTTATCACTATGGGCAAAAGCTTCTTTTCAAAAAAAACATGGCTTTTTGCAGCCGATCTTTATTATCTGCGCGTGGAGCTTATTTCAAAAGATTATACAGAAGAAAGCAAAACCGATTTCATTTTATTTTTGCTAGGTAAATTTGGAAACACATAGATAATACAGCAATAACATCTAAACTAAGCGCCACGTTTGATGGATGGTCTTCTTCCTGATGCTTTTATCCGGAAAGCACAACAGCTTTCTGCTTTCGCGTCGACAAAAGCAAAACATTTATGCTGCAGTACACAGCTGTGTGTAACGACGCATACTCTTTTACAAAAAAATGTTGAAGGCGTTAGTAAAACGTCCGGTATCATTCAATGTTTAAAACAAAGTATAAACCACTCCTTCTTAGCAATTGTGAAATAGTATTTATCCCTCCAAAGTTTATCAACCCACTCTCTTATCAAACTGATCAGAACTTAAATGGGAGGTGGCCATGGAGGGGTGTCAATGGAACGGCTATAAAGGGCAGGACGACGATTGACACGAAAAGGCGTGGTAGTGTAGGTTGGCGTATTGGTGTTAATGAGCCAGAAGGTGTTGATGGAGTAGGAGTATGGAATGATAAGCGGGGGTAACGGCGTTTGGAAGGAATTGGTGTTGATTGGTTTGGTGGGTGGATTGGTGGTGCGACGGGTGAGTATGGTGGTAAATTAGGATGTTGACAAAGGAATGGCGAATTGTGTGGGGAGAATGAACACGGACATATCGAGATGAGGACAACGACGCAGACACGGCATAGACAAAAAATGAGGCGTGCATAACATAACAGATAAAGTGGACGTAGAAGATAAAGACAGGGGTATAGGTGGAAATTGTGGATTATGTAGGCGCGGACGATTTGGAATATGGAAACGGGGTGATGGTGGATAAGAAATTTTTAAAGACCGTTTCCTGGGTCTTCCCCTTTGCAGTACGTCTTTCTCTAATGCCATAAATAAGGTTTTCATTCAACAATTGCTTAAGTAAAATTATATTGTCTGACAACATAAGTAACAACCCTGGCATTAAAATGCAAAAAAATCATAAGTATTCTGAAAAAAATGTTCTAAAAATCAGCTAGTCAATTATTCAATTACGATATAAAAACCATACTTATTCCAATGTTTATGTCTATGATTTTACCCTATATTTATTTCTATCATTTTACCCTATATTTATATCTATCATTTTACCCTATATTTATTTCTATCATTTTACAAAAAATTAACGTTTTCGTACATAGCTAATTTATAAATTGAATCACTTAAGTTTGTCATAAAGATATCCATAAATTATTGCATGTTAGTAGTTAAGCTTGTCTTTTAAGAACAAATAGAGGAAAAAGTTTTAATGCGAAACAATTTCCGTAAAAAATTTTTGGAAATAAAAATTTAAGATACTATTAAATATCAAAATATTCGTATTTTCAAAAATATACCATTTAGGTACTTTGAACTATGTAGAAAACGGTAGTCTAGTTCATTTTTTATAAAAAAAGTCAGGAAATCTGCCTATTCTAGGATTTAAAAGTAGTACCATTAGTTCTGAATTGAAATTTCTCCCTAGCAACCGCGTTAGCAACAGTACTTTTATCTTTTCCTTGCCCCAAATTTCCATATTAAAAGTTTGTTAAACCCATGGTTCTCTATTTATGTTTACCCTGGGTTTCCCTAAACAGAAAGCCGTTGTCTCATGTAAAAAAATCACCAAATTGTAGTTGAAGTGGAGCTGTTTCGCTAGCTAGTTACAGGCTGCAAACTTTTTGATTTTTCCAGTTTGAAAGTTTGGCTACTGCACTAATATATTCTGGTAAACGTTATAAACATCTTATTGCATAATCAATAATGGTCAAACCAAAACATGAAGCAGCTATGAGAAGAAGGTCTAGTGGTTCAAGTATTTTCAAAAAAAAAAAACTTTAAGGGAAACCAATATACTGTTAAGGCAGCTGAATCTGCCACGACTAGCGATACACATTCAACACCCACAGCTGTTTCTGATATACCTGCAGTTATTTCGTTTAATGGTGGTGTTACTGGCATACTAGAAGTGTTTAGACAAACATATATTTGCCCCTGGTGTTGTTACAGAGGACTTTTGCAAGCAAAAAGACAAAGACCGCATAAATGTAATGAATTACAAGATATCTGATACAGTCAAACACAGACGTAAACAACTTCGAGCTAAACGAAAAGGTTTTACTGATGCTGGCAAAGAAAAAGAGGGTGTTGTTTATGGAGCAGGACTGTTCTAACTGTGTGTTATGATACTCTGTTATTTCTGGAAGGTTCTAATGACATGTTTATTAGTCTTATATATAGCTATATATATATACATATATTTCTTGCCTGATTTTCTAATTTAGCTTTTTGTCGTGTAGACCTTTCTCTCTTGTTTATACAGAGCAGGTTTTGAGATCCAAATGTTCTATAAAGGAAATCCTGTTTTTGTGTTTCAAACTAATGCAGTATGATCTTAAATATATTTTTTTCTGCAATATGAAAGATTACTAGTTTTTCTTAGGATCTTTTAGCACTCGGCTTAGAAAAAATATTTTTAACACCATTTTTCTCGGAATTCACTTTTTCGATGCGCTGCGACGTATAACTTTTTAAAGAGTTGGTCAATTTTCTTGAAATTTTGAGAGTTTGTTGGTCTATATGGGACACACTTACTGAACCAAAAAAAATATTGTAGTGATGCACCCTTCCAGAGATAAAGTACCTGAATTTTTCAAATTTCGGTCCGATTTTGGGTAAAAAAAATAAATTTGAATAACTTTGGAACCGTTATCTCAACTTTCTTGATTTTGGTTCAGTAAGTGTCTCCTTACAAGAGAAACATACTGTGAAAGTTTGACTTTCCAATTTCTTTTCATTCTGAAGTTATTTATCGCAGCGATTCACTCCGATTTTTGGCCCCGATACCCCCAAAAATGGTACCAAATCCAGAATTTCAATTTTTTTTTATATTTTGTTATTTCTGATACTATGAAGTATGTTATTTCAGAAAATCAAGTCATTTGACTGTAAAATGAAGATTTTTGTGTTTTTAGTATAGAACCACCTTAAGAAATAATTATTTTTTAAAAAAGCGCAATTCAAATAAAAAATTCGTTCCATTGGTTTGTTTAATTTTTTTCCATGAACTTTTCTCCGTGCACGTCAATTAGTTATAATTTTTTGTAAACTACTTCAAAAAATCTACTCAGAACAACCACATCAGATCTTTTATTTTAACTACATTTCACTACAACTGCATTTTCACGCCATTTTTAATGTATAAACTGGCCAAATTTCTCTAATTACCCTTCTCGCTTTTGCAAGCAATTGTACGGATTATTTTATTTCAAATTATCATAAAATATTAGTGTTAAATCTAATAGAATTTTTACCAAAACAAACGGTATTGACAGTAGGAAGATTGATCAAGCCAGCCTTTTCTGCACGAGTGCTCTGGGCATGGTTGAAGTCAACCGCAAAAGTATTCTGGATAGTAGCAGGCATTTTATTATGAAAGAGCTTATGCAAAAACACAATGTTCTGACACTGGACACTATCATTGAATTTGAGGATTTCCAGATTGCTATAGATCATACTAGATGATGCTCTTCGAGATTCAAAAGTCATTAGTCTGATAGCAAAATTTTGTAAAACAGCAATACGATTAACATCAAGACTGTTTGGTTGACCCCAAATTTGATTACAATATTGCAGGTGGGAATGAAAATTGGCATAGTAGACTAGGATAAGGACATTGTGAGGCACAAAATGACGAAGTTTAGCTAAAGCTCCATTAGCCCTCTTGAGCTTGGCAACAGTATTATTGATCTGAATCTTCAGCTTAAATCAGAATCTAATAGAACACCAAGATATTTAATAGAATCACTAGGCATAAGCCTTTTGCCATTGATGAGAAGCCTAAAATCATAATTAAGAGGTTTATGTGCATGTTTGAATATAATGTACTCTGTCTTGCTAGCATTAAGAGAAATCTTATTAGCATTCGGCCAATGGCAGAGAAGCTTGAGGTCTAAATTCATTTGTTTGACCAGTTGTTTCAAAGAGTCACTGAAATGCAGGAGGTTTGTATCATCAGCAAAGTGGTGTACCATAGAATAGTTAATCGCACAATTTAAGTCGTTTATATAAATTAAAAATAAAAGTGGTCCTAAAAGAGAGCCTTGAGGGACACCATGTCTGGTAAGATTATTTGCTGATCTAGCTCCATTTAAAGATACAAATTGTTGACGTCCTATTAAGTAGGACCTAAATGAAGAGAGAGAGCATTACCTCGAATTCCATAATGATGAAGATTTGTAAGCAGAATTTCATGATCAACAGTATCAAAAGCACTCCACATGCATAATTTACTTTATCAAGAGCATCCATAATTTTTGGAGAGATATTCATTAGTGTTTGAGAGTTTGAGTAATTTTTTCTGAAACCAAATTGTTGCTTATAGCTTCAAGAAACCCATACACCCGTTTATATATAAGTTTTTCAAATATCTTACCAATGTTTGGAAGTAAGGATATAGGTCGATAATTTGCAAGTTCCAATTTGGATGCTTTTTTATGAATAGGGAAAACCCTGGCAGTTTTTAAATTAGAAGGAAAAATGCCTGGAGTAAAAGACAAATTTATAAGTTTAGAGAGTGGAACAGATAATTCAGTTTTAACAGTAGAAAAAATTTGGGCAGGAATGCTAAATGGCCCAGAAGATTTACCAAGGTCCAAGGAAGAAATACAATGGAGAACTTCAATATCATCAGTTGGTGAAAGAAACATTGAATTATGAACAGAATCTTTTAAGAAGGAAGAGAAATGTTTTGATGTGAATGGGATGCCCATTCTTATATTGTCAGCAATTGATGAAAAATAATTATTAAAAGAGCTAGCTTTCAGTATGCATGGTATTAGCTATTCCACAAACAAAAGTAAAATGGACTTATGGAATTCTTTTATACTTGGTACTTATGAGAAATAGTGAAGTGTATTATGGACGGATGATGACAAAATATATTTTACATTGTCGCTAACACAGGCAGTAAAACAAGTAAACATGATTATGAGATAACAAGACAGCAAGCTGTGATGATGGAACTCGTCTAACGACCCTTGAAGTTAAAATTGTAGAGGTTACACCCTCTAAAGATCAAAACGCAGTGCAAGATCTCCCTTTTTGCAAGGATAGTTTGTAGATTCAAGGTGATTGAACCAAACAACCCTCTCTACACAATACAATACTTACAACTAACGGTCGTTACACAAAAACAGACAACATGAAAACAGAGGACAGACATTACGACAACAATACAACAAAGAATTTACTATAAAACATAAATAAATATAAAACTATAAATATGAGCAGACAACCACCCGAGCGCCAGGACTTGTGAACCTGGTAGTAGCTTTCCACATGTGCTACGGGATCCCAACACTCAGCCTTACACGGGTATTTGTCGCTTTGGACCAGCCATTTGCTTCGGACCAGCCGTAGGTCAGGACCAGCCTGAAGACAGTGGAGTAATCTTCGTGGATGTAAAGTCACGGAAACAAGAAAGATAGAAATGAAAACCACTTATATAGCTTCTTCCTAACATCAGGTATAGCAGGATCGTTAACCCTGTAGACTAAGAGAGCCAACTAGCCTCCCTACAGAACTGGGTTTATAAGTGGGGTCGTTACACCCAAAGACAAGGCAATTGCCAAGCCCCCTTGCTAAAGCTTCTTATAATTGCTTTCTAGGAAAGCGTCGAGTGAGCGAACTCGTAAATAACGTTAAACTGTATCTAAAACACACAGCAGGGGTAATTTCAAACCGCTAGGAAAAAGAGATCCCTCCCCCTTTTGATATAATGTGCTCCCGTTTTAGTGCGAGTTTACACTATTTAAATTTTGACAAAAAATAATACATACACTGTGGAGTTATTTAGATCAGATGGCTTGACACTAATCACTGCCCTATCATCACATTTTAACCATGTATTAACACCCTGATCTCTTATGTAAGCCCAATAGTGACCCGCTGCCAGTGTGCCTGAATGATTAATATATAAGTTACAAAAACCGTAATTTTAAACATTCCTTAAACTTTATACTTGATTCAACTTTGCGTACTGCAGCTGGTAAAGCATTAAAAAGCTTCGCAGCGGAAAAATAAACTGACTTCCTTGCAAACTCAGTTTTCACTGGTGAAAGTTTCAACAAAAAATTGTTATTGCGTGTTTGTTTCTCATGAGTTATCATTTTAAAATAATTGCAAACGTTTTCACACACATCATTTTTAATACACTTTCTCACAAACATGCACGCGTGTCGCTTCTTAACTGAATCGATAGAGGGGATGTCAGTATTTTCAGGTGTTGCATAATCACGACGTATGATTTTCTTTGCACGATTATCGATCGATGTTAAACGTTCAGCTTGTGTTTTTGGCATGACAATTGATAATAATAATTGATAATAATTGATAATATGGACATACTTTCCTCCCTACTGGAAGACAAGAGGAATGAATTACAATATATTGTTGTAGTTACTTTGTTGGTAATAATATTGTTAGCGATAACTGATGGCCCTGTCAACTCAATCTCAGGAACATCCTGCTGTGTGTTAATATTGAATGGGTTGTTCCTAGGGTTGGACATCTTACGTTGTAACGCTCGGAGAAAGGCGGAAGGGTCTTCAACTGAGGTGGATTTAGACAACAGAGACATAGGCAGCAAGACGGACTTGGCCAAGGGGAGGGACAAAAGAGGACTCCGATGCACTTTGTGACCAAAGTGCAGGAGTTACAGATAATGCTTGCAGGATAGAATTATCATAGCATGTATTCCCTTTATTAATCAGGCCAGCATGAGTTGGTTTTGCTGGAGTGCTGTTGGTAGGCTGTTCTAGGTCCGGGTGTAAGTGACGTTTATCCACAGTTGGCCTTCGTTGTTGATGCTGTTGTCGTTGTTGCGGGCTTGTAACCTTTGGCAATAGAGGGGTAGGCACAGATGTTGAGCCTGACGCAAGATTGCAGCTGCCTTGGTTCCACATAATTGAGTTCCTGGCTAGCCAAATGCAGAAGGATGCTTTCATACAAATGTCGCCTTATTTCCGGATGGCTTCATTAGAAAGGCTCTTATCTTGGTTAGTCATTAAACTTAAAGGTTCTTTAACGTATCGAATTACATTCTCTAAAGGAACTGGCACAGAATCTTTCTTGTATACCAAGTTCTGTACAGAGTTTCAAATTATTATTTCAACAAATTACCTCCACGCGAGCCTCCAAAGCTGCAACTCTCTCCTCGTGTGCCTGCATATATATTTTTATGACGCAAATGGTTGATTTATTGACTATAAATAAAATATTTTTTAATTAGTGGTAGTACATAGGTCAAAATGCAATTTGCGATAATTTTTGAGGAGTAGTTTACGAAAAAGGTTTGCTACGGCTTTTAGGTTGTAAAAATTCCAGAAATGATTAACATTTTTGTCATCTATGGAGTATTTTTGAATATTACACACACTAAGCAGTACCCAAGTAACAAGACACATTATATCTTAAAATATAATTTTGTTTTTTACTCATCCAAAACATACTCGATTACTTTTTGTCTGTGATTATCACGTTGTTTTACGCACTTGATCACAAGTACATAAATAAAAAAATGCAAACAAATGAAAATGTAATTCGTAAACTCCACTCAAGGATTGCAATTACGCCTTAATTTGGAACAAGTGTTTCGAAACTAATTCATAATCGCGTCTGTAACAAAAATTAACAGAAATGTTTTATAAGTGCCGTCAGTTCTGAGGAGGATCTAGCCTACATTAAAAATACGCAGGGTCACAATGAATCACCGACGACAACAGCAAATTAAGAGATATAGTATACAGGTTAATTTACTGAATGGAAATGTTTAACATTATTTGTTATTTATAAACTGTAATTTATCAACATACTGTCCATAGAAGAATGAACTGTTTCGCGAATTTTAGGGCATGCGGATTATAAAAACATAAAAAATATTTAAAAAATTTCCGTTTTTGTTTGGTATGCAAGATGCTTTCTGCTGTGTTGTAGAAATTGGTTAAATTGAAAAAGATGTTAAGAATAACTGAATTAAACTAACAAAAAACATTTATTGGCAAGATAATAAATAAAGGTTTTCACTGTTATTGTCCATAACCAAATGATGACGCACGTAAATTATTTTTCATACTTTTTAGTTTGTAAGCTCTCTCATAGGAATTATGAATGTAGCAGTATGCCTTCGTTAACTAATTTAACTTTGAAACACTTCGATTGCGCCTCCAGGATTCCTTTATTTAAATTGTAACAGGTAACTAGGTACGGTGGCGCTACCTCCTCCTGCACTGGCATGGGTGCTACTCGTTCAGGTTCATTGGTGGCTCTGGTGGTGGTTGTTCGAAAGCCTCTTAATAAAATTATTACACAATATTACGACACATACAGTTTTCCGTTATAAGGAACCCAATACAGAAATTGTTTTCTTCGCCATGATAATTTCATTTTATTAAAAACACTAGTCGATAAGACCCGTGGAAAATCCACTCAAGCAGAAGAACTAAAAATTAAATGCGGTTTTTGATAGTTGGAAAGGCCCGTGGAAAAATCCACTTACACTCTATAGTTATGAACCATACCACAAATGATAAAAAAACAGTAAAAATAAGGACACGAACTTACGAAAAAGCGAACTTGGGAATTTTTTTCCTATAAACCTCCATAAACCTAAAAAATGATAATAAATTATGATGATAATACTTTCCTATTTTGGTTTCCTGTAAAAAGATAATTCAATGGTTACATGCAGACCGTATAATATTAATATATTGGTAAGTAAGTTACCTGCAGTTGATGCTTCTTGAGTCTTTTCAATACCAAAAATATGTGATGCAATTTTAACATGGCATGCCCTGACTTTTAGTTCATGAATTATCTTCTTAAAAAGAAAATAATCCACTTAACGAAGCGCGCCACGGGAAGGTAAGTCACGGGGCTTTGCGCTTCAACCTAAAAAAGAAGTAAAATAAGAAGCTAATTTTGACTATGGACCAATTACAATGTTAACCAAAAGCTCATTTAAAAACAAAAACTGATAAAAAATCATGAGGTTGTAAAAAGCCGATTTTTTTTGTTTATAATACATTTTTAATTGTAAAATGTCTGCTGATTTAGCAATTTAGATAATACGTCAAAATCATTATCATACGTGTTAAGGTCCATATTTTGGAGATATAGTGAAAAAAATTTTTATTCATAATCACATGCAGTTGTTTGGACAGCTAAAAAAAGGGGTTACCTCCACCTTAACATAACTACACAAATTCATAGTCTAGTAGCAAGATCTCATAGGTTCTAGAAGATGTATGTGTAGAGTATTTCAATTCAATTCAAGATATAACTTCTGAGTACAACCCAAGTATAAAGTAAATCTGGCTATGCAAACTGAAACTCATGTGGAATCTGACTAAACTATTAATTATGGTTAAGTACAACTATTGCCAGAATACGTAACATGAAAAGGATTTAGACAAATAAAATTTCATAAATAATTTAAATGAATAATAAATAATTAGAGGAACAAAATCAACAAAATTAACAAAATAACAAAGGAATTAAAATTTAATTTATTCAACAAATAAGTAAATATAAAAATAAATAAATATATAAATTAACTAATTAATGAACTATTTACAATGTTGAAATGGGAAACACATTACCAGAACTCGTGCTGATGAAAGTTAAGGTAACAGACATAGGGACCAAATTTTTCTACTGGTAATGTATTTCCCCTATTTCTGTGTGACCAGTAAATTGTATGATACTGTCTTTCCTGATATTTTTTTTTTTATTATTTTTTTAAATTTTTTTTTTAAATTTTTTAAATTTTTTTTCGGCTATCCAATGATAGCCCTCGTAATCCTTTCCACCATTCTACCTCCATACATGCTCCTGGATCCCTGGTGACTTTTCCTGTATTTAAGGAACGATTCGTATGTTAAATCGGACTCTAAAATACGTAAAAAATTATCTGCGTGATTGTACTTTTGAATAAAACGAAGACGCTACATATGTGATCACCGGCCGTGCAAAATTTAAGTTACGTAATACTGTTACTGTAAAAATCATAAACTCACCGTCACCAGTGGATCCAGCAGCCACATTCTGATTGTTTTCTTCTACAGCAGGTTCTATGATGAAAATAATAACATAAGAGGTTCAATCAATAAAACTCAATTTGAATGTAAACAAAATAAAACAGCTTAAGAAACGTAAACTATAAGATTTAATAATTAAGAAATGAGAAATTGTCATCACAATACAAAATTGATTTTGTGAGAAAAATTATACACTCACCATTACAACTACTCCCCTGATCATGTGAAACTAAAATTAAAACATACAGGTTAGACAAAAAAGCATAACGCAAAATCAGGTACAACAAATTTTTTTTAATAAAAATAATCAATTATTTTCACTTCATAATGATTTTAAAAATGTTAAATGTAAAGGTAGTATTTAATAAATGTAATATCTTTGTAGAAACTAAAGCTACATACCCTCTTGTAATAAAACATCTTCGCTAATGTCCATAGCTAAGTATTACTAATCTAGATGTGAAATAATATTCTATATATATATAATACTTAAAAAATATTGTGTAGCCTAAAATTTATTTATCAAAAATTATGTGGGAAAAAATAAGGAACTAAGAAATAAATACAACACAACTTAATTTTGTGACTATTCAGGAAATAATCAGAAATAGAATTCGTGAGAGCTGGGATTAACGTTGTTGCCTTAATACCAGCTTAAAATTGTAAATTTTTGATATAACAGAAAATACTAAGGAACTTAAATCAAGTAAATTTTGTAATTTTTTTATAGTGGCATGTCTTTTAAGGTAGTTATAAAAATATATCTTTTAATTTGTAGGTAAATTACATTAACATGCCACTGCCCTGACTTTTAGTTTGTGAATTATTTCTTTTAGGATAGAAATAATTCACGTAACGAAGCACGCCACGGGAAGGCAAGCCATGGGACTTTGTGCTTCACCTAAAAGGAAAAAACGCAAGTGTTAGAAAAGCATAAATAGATAATACGACAAAAAAATTAAGGAAACTGAAGAAGAAATACTTACAATCACAAAACTGAAAATTAAAAATATGAAAACTTGGTAAAACTCCTCAAGGCAAAAAGTTGGAAGACATTTCTTACGTATCGAAAAAAAAATTAACTATAAACTTCCAAGTAAAAAATAAAACTATGAAATAAAAAAAATATACTACTCTTTAATTCAATAATGCCGGAAAAAATACATTAAGTATTATTAAAATATTTATAAAAAATACTTTAGATTTGGTCATATGTTGTCAACATTGTATCAGAAGAGTATAGGCTTCGTGTTTACAATGCATAAAAACGCCTAAAAATCACATTTTAAATCATTTAATAACTTAGAGAAGACAAAATTAAGGAAAAGAGAAAATTAGGTAGAATTGGTGGGTTTTAAATATATTGATAATAGAGGCGGAAATTGCAGGAGTATATATATATATTTTTTGGCAGATAACGAATATATACCAAATACCATTTCTTTAAAAAGATTTTTTGCGTATATACCGTAATTTAAGGAGCAACATATAGCCAAGATTTTCACTAAAGAAGTTGTCATGCTGATAGACTTGAAAAATGTACCATCCTGGTGCTTTCCCGACGATTTTTTCTTCTTTCCTAGCGAGAAAAATTGTCCCTTTTACCCCCTGAATTGTTTCTCATTTAATATGCAAAATTTCCAAGGTGAGGTCCATCACACAAAAGAAATAAAAAAAGGATGGGCTACTGTTCTCCTTCGTCGATACAATTTCATTTCTTTAACCTTCTTAAAATTATAACTAGTTATCAACGGGAGAGGGATAATGCAAGTGTTTAAAAACGTTAGTTGTTTTATGAGGACTGTTTGTTCATTTGAGAAATAATGTTGGTTGTCGTTGCTTTTTGACGAATAGGAAAGATCTTTTTTGGTATATACTTTTAGGATTTATTTTGTACATTTGGCAGGGGCGGATACAGGATTTTCTTCTCCTTAGGCGGATTTGCGAAGCAAAGAGAAGCCAACGCGCAATTTTTGCGTTTTTAGGATTTAAGATTTGTTTATCAAAAACATTTTGTTGTTGGGTAAGGAAATGCGCTAAGGAAATGTAAGCCCCCCAAGTGGGGTCTGGGGCGAAGTTCCAGAAGCTTAGCTTATTTACCTATTTAAGCACTCCAAAGCACTGCAGCAGACAGGACCTTTACAAGTATCATAAAATTCTTAAATGAAAACCAAATAATGTTTTCAGAAGAATTAAGACTAAAATTAGCTAGCCAGCAAAACTTCTTCTTTCTTCCAGAAATTATTTTGCAAGTTATGGGTGAATATAATAGCTTGTGAGGCTATAAATTTTCAGTAAAAAAG
This sequence comes from Hydractinia echinata, assembly GCA_030067915.1. Lineage (NCBI taxonomy): Eukaryota > Metazoa > Cnidaria > Hydrozoa > Anthoathecata > Hydractiniidae > Hydractinia > Hydractinia echinata. The sequence goes on along the minus strand of JASGCC010000409.1, from coordinate 41,427 downwards.
ACATATATAATTCTTGTAATTCATCCAAAACAGTATATATTACTAATAAAAAATTTTCATATTTAACCTATCCAAAACATTTAATAACATGAAACAGGAGGCCTGAAAGAAAAATTTAGATCATAGTAACAACAACATAAACAACAACAGATAAAATACAATAAAATAAAAATGGCCAGATTATATAGCTAACTTAAAACAACCTTACAACACAATAACCTACAAAAACGGAAGAATGAACACTGATTTAGCACAACATTCAGTCAAAAAATATTTAGCCCTATTAGCCTAATAGCATTTCTGTCTCGGACTCTTAAAATGTTGAATCAAACTTGAAAATACCTTTTAGCTGTTATGCAATAATTACTATAAATACTTTTAATAAATTTTTAACAAAACAAAATCATTCAAGAACAGATATCGTTAACTACATTATTACACGTTTTTGTGTCCATCTGGACAGGGTTGTAATAAGTATATATGCTAAGTCATGTTCGTCATGTTGGTAGAACCACAAACATTTTTCAAGTCTATCAGCATGACAACTTCTTTAGTGAAAATGTGAAAAACTTTTGTCATTTCACCCATTAAATAAAGCCATGCCTTTTTCTTATTCGAATTGTATATAATTAGCACCATTTCCAGGAATTATTTCGATACAAGGCTCGAGAGTTTACACCAAAACATCATAAAGTCTTTTCAAAGTCTTCCTCCCAAAACTAGTGTTCTCTTCCTTGGCCTTGTGGCAAGTTGTTACGAAGTCAACAAATTGTTATATACAACACACATTTACTAGCTACAACAGGTAAACAGCTGACTAGCTATTCGATTTATTGTGATGTTATAAAATGTCTTGTTACGTAAATAAAAAAAAAACCCAGGACAACATAAAGCTCTTTTGAATTTGACACACAGCTTTTTCAAATTTGTTGAAAGTGAAACTATAAACAGTTTCATGTTCACACTTGCTAGCACAGTATGAAAGCGTAGTCATCGAGTTAATGCTATTTTTTTTAAAAGTCAAAGCCTGCTTTTCTGCCAAACTGCTTTTCTTCTGCAATCACAGGCGACACAGCGAATAAGTGTTTTCCAGTAATTTTTCTTCTTTTTCGCGTGCAAAATTTTAACATCGTTGATTTTATTGCTTCTTACAGCAGACTCTACGCGTCCCCTCATGTTCATTGCTGTAACCATGATGAACGGAAAGAATTGAAATAGGGAAATTTCAGCCTATCTTGCCGAGATATGCTACGGTCAACGGTTAAAATAAACAATTTTCCTTGTAAGGTTGACTTTCTGTCGGCCTATATAAAACTGCCGTAAATTTACCTAAAGTCGGCGAAAAGCACTCCACAGTGTGCGAGATGTGCTTCTCGCCGACTTTACCAAATTTTACGGTAGCCAATGGAGTCACTTGGAATAGGCCCTGACATATGAAATAGGACAAAATATTAAATCGCCACCGTAGCACTAGGAAAAATTTTACAGACTCGGCAAAGCACCGCGAAGGAGATACTGCTACAACATAATATAACCTGCAGTGTAGTAACTCTGGCAAATATTCGCTATGGCTTGAATGAATAATATGAATCGTAGTTATTCTGGTTCATGTTTATTAAAAAATAAGTTACAACAAATCGTAATGTCTCCTCTTCTTTTCAATGTCTTTTCTTGGAGGCCTCTCACTGCGGTTTGCTACGTGTAGCACTTTGCAACGTCATTTTTGTTACTATTTCCAGTCTTCTTGTTTTTACGCGGCCCGCTGGCAAAGAAATTGCTCTTTTTGAAGTAAAAACAGACATAATTAAGTTGCACCTTTTATTTTTTGAAATATATCAGCCAGTTTTGACAATATATCAAAAAATAATTTTTGCGTGTACTTCCCCTTTAATATCACTCAATTTCACAATTCCGCAATTTGAATAACTTTATATTTAAGGTCTTTGCCGCTGACTACATCGGTGATTCCATGAATCTCTTGTTATTTCTCATGTCGTATTGCTCAAGAGAATATATTTCCTTTTCAAGTTTTATTAACGTCTCATTGTGGCCAACAAATGTTTTTTAAGAGTATTGATTCTTTCGTCATGTTGATTTGAAAGTCTTTAAGAGTTACGATTTCACTCTAAATATTGTCAACTTCAACTTTTAGGGAGTCATAGTTCTTTCTCATTTGGCTGAGTAGAATAGCCTGATTTGAAACTCCATGCCTATACTTGGTTCAGCATCAGGTTAAGCTTCGTTATTAAACCTGGCGGTTAAAGACACGTACAACGTGCACGTTATATTATAATAGATATAATTGTGGATCCGGGAGAATTGACAAGGCCAATTTCTCAACAGAGTGTCTTGCAACTCGCTAAAACATTAACACATATAGCTACAAATATGGCCACAGCAAAAATGGCAGAATAAAGTGCCTTCTAAAAGTATATAAAATACAAGTACATAACTCACTAGAATCACAGTATCTATACTCCCACACCACAAGTAAACAAAGGGGCAAGCAAAGGATGCAAAGAAGTGGGTAAATGAACAACTCATTTACTGTCCACTCAACAGTGCACAACAACAAAGTAAAGATGGACACTCCAACAGCAGGTACACTCCAACAAGTACATCCAACTCTTCCAGAGTCTTAACACTGACTGAACTCCCTAAGGGATGTAGTAAAATCCAATCACCTATAATTAATCATATAGGCATAGATTAATGCATGCACATACACATATTACAATGAAATGACACCTGTGTGTGTGCACTCCATGGTAGAGGTCACACCCACAAATCACCAAGCAACACAACATGGTGGACTGAACTGTGACGAGACACAAAGCACGTAGCTAGCTATAAAGCAAGGACCTCCAGCTAGGGCAAACGTCTTGTCTTTCAGTGTTGTTTTATGAAAATATTCTTGTTAGCAGGTACAATGAAAAAATTGCAACCTTTATTTCCTTGTTTTTCGTCTTTCTGAATTTATTTATTTTATTGTTGGGTAAGGAAATGCGCTAAGGAAATACAGAAATGCCAGAACTCAAACGAAGCAGTAATTATTTTAAAACAGCCAGTGTTTTGTTTTAGCATCTAACACATATCCATTAAACGATAGTCAATGTGCCTCCCACTTCTTCCTTTTGGAACCCATTTTGTCTCCAAATACACTATCGAAGCTTGCAGTTAGGCAAAAAACTGAAACACAAACAAAGTAATATCGTGTCTTCATATCCAAGTCATTTTTCGTAAGGTTTCATAAAACGCAGAATGATGCGCAACTTCACGTATGCTTGATGTTAACATTTTAAAATCTTTTACCCAAATCAACATGTCAATGTGTGAAGTCTCCTGTTTCTGGATTTCGAATCAGAAAAATATCAAATTCATATTTGTTTGGCCTGCATGAAAAAGACCACGAACTTACTTTCGATATTTATTGATTGATTCCAGACAATATTCCTGTAGTGACTTGCCTAAATTTTTAGTCCCTACTAGGGGTCTAAAAATTTAGACAGCACATAATTGTTTTTATAAATTGACGTCTATATTGCTAAAAAAGTAAAATCATTGCATTGTAATTTTACATTTCAGACTAAATAGCATGGAACGAATGGAAATAACAACGACTATTAGAACTGGGTTAACCGGGTTAATACATCCGTTTCAAAAAGACAAATTTATTGCGTTATCAAAGATACTCTTGAACTTTCTCTGCAACCGCTCGTTTAAAACGTGTGACCCTATACGTTTCTTGATCAGCGTTTCAACAATGGAATCGGGTAATTTTTGAAAAATATTAGGCACAGATATAGGGGGCTCCCTAGCCTTTAGTAACAAAAAGTATTTTTTTAAGGAAAGTGGATTATTCTACACTGGTAAAAATAAAATCTTAAATTGAGTAAAAAAATATTAAACTCAAGTAAATCTATTCATGTTTTAAGTAAATTTTTCTATTCCGAGGAGTAAGTTTATTTTTCTTGATAAGAAAATTTTGCTTGAAAGAAATAAGATCTCTTATTTTAAGTAAATATTGGTCCATTTTAAGAAAGTGTTTTTTCTTAAATGCGGTAAACTTTTCTTAAAATCGATACGTGGAGGGAATGAAAATGGAGCAAGAAAAATAAATATTAGTGTAAAATTATTTATTCACGTGTAAAAACCGTATGTTGAAAGTACAAAATAAACGAAAAACTCGATGCATGCTTAAAATAAAAAAGTCATGCAAGAAAGTACGGCGAGATTTCCTTCCATGCGGCATTGTACAACTCTAGTTCAGTTTCTGAAACACGATAGCGGAATGATAGAATCTTTGGGATATTCAACATCAAGAACGTAGAACATGCTCAGAAAAAACAAGAAAGAAAAATTCAGATCACGTGATGACATCACAGTCCGTGACCCGACAAAAACGAAGCTCTTTGAAGTCATATTTTCGACAAATATCGACGGCATGCCACACGGAATCTTTTGCTTTAGTTTATCTGGATTGTCGTTATTCTACATAAAAAAGAGAGTTATGATATTTAACAAACATTAGCTGCTAAGAAATGTAAAAAATTTAGAAAATGTGCCTTTTATTAACTTATTATTTTCCACATAAAAAAATATCGGTGACGATATTTTCATTAGGCGACGAAAGTTTTCTACGAAATTTTTGTTACATAAGATACTCTTGATATTGAATATAGGCACAAGGAAGTACAATGTAAGAAATCCAAGGAAAATAAGCTTCAAAGTAAGAAGCTGTTAATGCTACAGCTTTTTGCTACGGTGATATCTCCAAACAAAATTCATACCTCTAGAATGTAAATCAATGAGGATGGTTTCTTCTTTTTTAACTCCTTCTTTTTTTTTATCAAACATTTGATCAAATGCTGACAGTAGCGAAACAAGCTTGGCATCTAGAAGGCAAGACAATGTCAGGTTATTTATTTTTAAATAAAAAATGATTAGTTTGAAATTCTATCAGTAGAAGATCACTTACACTTTCCGGATTGCGACTGCATTAATCCTGCCATAAAAGGAAACTTTGAAAATGCAAAAAACACAAATCCATCGACTGTTTTCTCAAGGCGTAGCACTACAAAGTTTTGATTAGTTTGGTCCAAAAGCCGTCTAACCTCGTGAACAATCTAAAAGAATATTGTACACAAAAAATATAAAGCATAAATATCATAACTGAAAGTATACACGTTTTAACTTCTAATTCTGTAAAATTGTAAATTAATTATGTTGTTCTGTGGAAAAATCCACCACGTCACATGTCTTTAAGTTCCACAGAAATTCATACGTCTCAACAAAATGGATAAAATACATTAAATTTGCTTAAGAATACTGCTAATTATTAGTATTAATTATTTGAAAAAGAGCTTAATTTTCAGTACCTGAATAGGACTCTGCACTATTCCTGGATATTTTTTCTCCAAAATGCAATAGCGATCAGTCAATTTTGTAGCCATCATTTCTGTTCTTCTTTGGTTAAACAGTAAGTCTAGGTATACCATCATGTTATATTCATTAGGTTTAGCTTTTCCATTTCGCTGTTCATATCCATCATATGTCTAACATTATGGACCATTTTTTCACTCTGTGAACATATACTGTTAACACTTGAAATTAGATTAAGTGATCATCAGCACCTGATTGGCAGTCATCGTATACATGGTCATCATTCAGTGGGGTGCTTATTTCGTCATATACAGAAGTTAGATCAGGAGTTTCGTGATCTGGAAATTTCTTCAAAATCTGTTGTCCATAAAACCGAGATCTTTTAGGTGTTGACCCTTGTTTTTTCTTTACAGGACGCTTATTCTGCAGTCGACGTTTCAGTTTGTTGAAGAACGTATCCTGCATTGAATTTAAAATTTAAGTGACAAGAAAAAGAAATAAGCAAAATATAATAAACATATTTAAATTGCAGATAATCAATAGGTTGTGAAGATATATGGTGTCAGTCTTTTACAGCGTTTTATACAGTTCAAAATTAAAAAACAAAACAGACTTACCACTTTTCCATTGACGAGTAGCCCAGGATAAAGTTTGCAGAGGTGCCTTGAAACACTTTCCAATTCCATAAAGGTTGGGTACCTGGATTCTGTGAAGTTTTGTGTTGCACTGATCATATTTGAGATAGTGCACTGACAAAGCCTTTGCTGCAAGGAAGGTCCTATAACATTCTGCTTGTTCTCGTACACTTTTAACTCTGGATCAGAAAAAGTGTGAAACTAATTAGTCTGTTTTGTCCCTTCAACTTTTTTCAAAAAAAAACACAAGAAATTAAGTGCTAAGAACTTATTAACAGCATTAATAATGTTATCTTTGAAATCTATGATGTTAGATATATTACATTCACAGAAGTTCTTAAGTTTGTTACTGTGAAGTCATTAAATTACATAAGTTTGGCTTCTTACCTCAAAAAATTATTTTTTAAGTTTCCTCAAAAAATTATTTTTTATTGCACATCCACTGTTTTTCTTTAAGAAACTTCACCATAAATTGTAGTTACTCTGTCAGATAAGCACAAATTTCAACTGAGAAAGATGTGACAAATTTATTGATAGATTACCCATTAAATATTTTTTTCAGGCATTGGTTGACGAAGTTATTAAATCTGCTGCAAGCATTGTTGGAAAATCATTAGAATTTGCTAAGATTGCAACAGTCAAAGAGCTAACTAATTGTAATATAGACAATAAGGTTGTGGCTGGAGTCAGTGATGTACTCGATACAGTTGTAAATCCATTTATTGGTCTCACTACAAAGTATTTGAGAGCAAAGTTTTTTAAAGAAGAATTTTCCCCACTGCAAGTGCAAGAAATCATTCTGGGAAATGCATTGGTTTACAAACAGACAAATGGAGTTTATGAATTATCTGAAGTGCCAGAGACTTTTGTATTTGTTTCTGTAATTGCACGCATTCAAGAAATGCTGTTAAATCATGATTTGGCTAAAATTAAATTCCAACACTAGGAAAGACTGACAGATATTATGATGTTTTTGATGGTACATATTTCAAGTCATCCGAATCTGCCAGCCCTTTCTTTTATGTCATTATTTTTCAAGATGCTGTGGAAATATGTAACCCATTGGGAAATCGAAGCGGGAAACGTAAAGTCGTCAATTTTTATTGGACCCTGTTAAATATACCTCCGAAATACCGGTCAAAACTTGCTTCAATGACCCTTTTTGCAATGGTAAAGAAAAAGATCCTGGACAAATACTCCTTCCAGGATGTTTTATCTCCATTTTTCAAAGAAATGGAACAGTTTAAAGATGGTGTTGACTTTTTAATAGATGGAAAATTACAGAAATGTTTTGGGAAAGTCCTTCTCTGTCTTGGAGATACAGAGGGGCAGCATCAAATAGTTGGCTTCAAGGTTGGTGTGGGTCGCTCATTACAAGTTTTTTATGTAGCCACAGCTAAAATCTCACCTACACAGTTATAAAGAGCAAGCAAGCTTTGTTGTTTACCAAAAATCTAGCTAGCTGGGATTTAACCTGTTAAAAATTAACTCACTGTGGGTTTTGCTTATCGCAAGTGCAGATTTTGCTATGCCTTGGAGGCAGATGTTCGAAATACTGTTGACCCAGGTTGTGTTACTCAGCACACTAGTTCATTGTATATGCAGGAATGTGATTCCATTGAAAATGCTCCTAATGAAAGAATTAAAGGACAATTGCAAACTACATATGGACTGAACAGTCGCTCTTGTTTGGGTAAACTATGTAATTTTGATGTCACTAAACAATTGCCACATGATATAATGCACGTAGTTTTAGAAGGAGTTTTACCATATGAATGCCAGCTTGCTCTAAGTGTGTTAATGGATCAAGGTTTGTTCACGTTGGATGAATTCAACCACAAATTGAGTATTTTTCCGTTTACATACAGTGACGCAAAAAGCAAACCAGAACCTCTGAAAAGAACTGTTTTTGTTACGGGAGAACGTAAGTTAAAGTTCAGTGCAGAAAATTCAAGAATATTTATTAAAATTCTCCCTTTCATCCTAGAGAATTTCGTAGATACAGACGATGTGTTCTACCAATTTTTGATGGAATTATCTAGCATCACGTCCATTGTCTATTCTCCTGTTATAAGTGAGGGAACGCGTGGTTATCTAGACCAACAGATAAAGCAGCATTTAAAAACCTTTAAATCGCTTTTTGTTGAAAGCAATCTAATCCCAAAACACCATTATTTACGGGAAATTCCGAACTTAATTCTTTTGTTTGGTCCGCCCGTTAGATACTGTTGTATGCGATTTGAAGCGTTACACAAAACATTCAAGTCATTTGCTCCAGTGATAAACTTTCAACACTTGTGTGTATCGTTATCTACCAAGTACATAAAATTTATTACTGAGGGTAGTGAACATCAGGAACATGCAATTTTAAAATCTTCTCGTCAAGATGGTCCTGCGCGTAGTTTAAAACCAACTGAAGTACACCAGATCAAAGAGAGTTTTGGCAATTTTCCAAATACGATCTCACGGACCTAATAGAGGAGCATTTGGAGGGAGCGAATCCTCTGCACTTTTGAACTGTTTGTTCATGTGTATTATTTAATATTTTATAATTGATATTTGTTTATTGAACTACACAATTGGATTTATCTTTCCCATCGTTTTACTAGTCTCCCTATAACACGTTTTTTATAAGAAACACGAGCTTTTAGGTTCTTCAGTTAACTTGTGAAATCCTAAATAGGGAGGTTGTTTGACTACATTACATTGGTTTGGCTTCTTTTCTTAAAACATTATTTTTTAATTTTCCTCAAAAAATTATTTTTTATCCTCGAAAAAATTTGAAAAAAAACAAAATTACGGCTTTGGCTAAAAAAATATTTGAAGGTTATGCTTTTGCGAAAGAAACTTTCCCGAATAGACCCATTTAAATTTTTTTGCGAAAAATAACGAATACGCGAATGATACCTTAAACAATAAGGATTGACGTGGTATATAAGCCAATTTTTTTTATTAAAAGGAAGTAAAGAATAAATAAAAATTTGCGTTTTTCTCTAAAAACGATAAAAATATTAAGAAACAGTCAGGCTTAACTCAAATTTCATGTTTCTTAATTAATGGGAAGAAAGTTTCGCAGTTGAGTCTTATTTAAAATTTTCGTGGGAATATTTTTTTTCGGATATGAGAGTTCCATATTATGTTCGCGGTTGCCAACTGAGTGTTTTACGGAAGAAACCTTCACAGAAATTAAGACTTAATTACCCCCAAAGTTTCTTCCCTTGAAGTGTAAAAAAGACGTGTACTCTGCATAAAATAGATGTTATACGAAATTGCAGTAAGGTTGCTATTGAACTGGAAAAAAGTCCAAACAAAAGACTGCGGATGTCTGTCCTGCTTTGAAAAAAAAGGATTTGCATTTAATTGGCAAATAAGCGGCATATTTGCAAATCAAGAAAATTAATCTTAGGCTGTTTAAAAACTTTTTTGTTTTAAGTAATTTTTATAAAGTGAGTATAATGGCAAAAATACGAAATTCTTAAATCTTGTCTGTTTTTACTTAATATAAGAAAATGGACATTCAAACTTTTAAACGTAAGAAACTCACTTTCCCATTTACTTAAATTAAGAAACTCGCAACACATTCGAGTAATTAAATCACAATAATAAGAAATTATATCTTATTAAGAAAATATTTTCACCAGTGAATATAGGATAATTGTACTTTAGGGTCAACAACTTCTTCTCAGGTTCTTATATCTTAGCCGTGGAATTGATAAACGCGGCATTTCAAAGTGACAAGTGTCTCACATATTTGCGATTTTTCGTATTGATACAGGGTAATTGTAGTTTAGGGTCAACAATCTCGTTTCAGGTTCTTATATTTTAACCGTAAAATTGATAAACGAGGCATTTCAAAGTGACGAGTGTCATGTATTTGCAATTTTTCGTATTTATACAAGATAATTGTCCTTTAGGGTCAACAAATTCTCAGGTTCTTATATTTTAGCCGTGGTATTGATAAACGAGGCATTTCAAAGTGACGAGTGTTATATATCTGCGATTTTTCGAATTGATACAGGATAATTGTACTTTAGGGTCAACAACGTCTCAGGTTCTATATATTTTAGCCGTATAATTGATAAACAAGGCATTTAAAAGAGACGAGTGTCTCATATATTTGCGATATTTCGTATTGATACAGGATAATTGTACTTTAGGGTCTTCAAAATCGTCTCAGGTTCTTATGTTTTAGCCGTGGAATTGAAAAACGAGGCATTTCAAAGTGACGAGTGTTATATATTTTCGATTTTTTGTATTAATACAGGATAATTGTCATTTAGGCACGACAACCTTGTCCCAGGTTCTATATATCTCGGCCGTAGAATTAATAAACGAGGCATTTCAAAGTGACGAGGGTCATGTATTTGCGATTTTTCGTATTGATACAAGTTAATTGTCACTTAGGGACGACAACCTCGTCTCAGGTTCTATATACTTTAGCCGCAAAATTGATAAACGAGGCATTTAAAATTGACGAGTGTCTCTGATATATTTGCGATTTTTCGTATTGATACAAGATAATTGTCATTTAGGGAGGACAACCTCATCTCAGGTTCTATATACTTTAGCCGTAAAATTGATAAACGAGGCATTTAAAATTGACGTGTGTCTCATATATTTGCGATTTTTCGTATTGATACAAGATAATTGTCATTTAGGGACGACAACCTCGTCTCAGGTTCTATACATTTTAGCCGTAAAATTAATAAACGAGGCATGTAAAATTGACGAGTGTCTCATATATTTGCGATTTTTCGTATTGATACAGGATAATTGTACTTTAGCATCAACAACCTCGGTTCAGGTTCTTATATTTCACGGCTGTTTCAGCGCGGAAAGTAAGACTGCGCATGCGCTCGTTGCTTGAGCACGTTGCGGGCGCAAAATGGCGGCCGAGAATAAAAACAGTTCCGATAAATAAGTAGATACACTTTCCATATCGTTTTTGCACACATTAAATCAATTTCAGCGGATTTGCTTTCGTTTTTCAAAATTATTAAAGCCGTTGGCGGGCGATGGTGTGCATCACGTCATAGACGAGCCAGAAGAAGCTTGGGCAAATTTGGTCTAATTTAGCCATACATTTTTTATCGAAGTTGGGAAAATGAAAGTTACACTAAATCATTTTGAATTTGTGGGCAGTGTGAAGTTATGCAGCTAGTGCGGCATACCTTTTTAGAAAGCTAAAAGAACAATCTAACAGGTAAAGAAAAAATTAAGTTTGTATCCGTACTTCTGAAAAATTACTGTTTTGACAAACTTTTGGTAAAAAATGTGCTGAAAGTAGCTAGGGTTGAGTTAGAATATAACCAGTTATTTTGTGATTTCGCGGTCAAACTCTCATAAAAAATATCATACAGAATTTTGCTTGTGACGTCACAACTTTCATCACATTTTGAGCAGGATGAAAAATTGAGCAGGATGAAATCACCAATTTTTCAAAAAATCTGTATATATATAAATAGAATGAGTTGGTTCAGAAACGCCATCAGCAAAATATATAGCACCGTGTCGGCACCAGTGACGGCAACCCGCGACGCTATTACCGAGTTGACTGGGTATAAGCAAGAACTATTCAACAAGGCTGTTGAAAAAGATCCTGAAATGCTCGAGGATGTGCCAGATCAATTCATGACGCAAGACATGTGCAACAAGGCCGTTGTAAAGGAGCCATATGCACTCATGTATGTGCCGGATCGGTTCAAGACACAAGACCTATTCAACAAGGCTGTTGTGGAGTATCCCGAAATGCTCGAGGATGTGCCGGACAGGTTCATGACACAGGACATGTGCAATAAGGCTGTTGAAAAAATATCCCACGTGCTCATGTATGTGCCGGATCGGTTCAAGACACAAGGCATGTGCAACGAAGCTGTTGAAGACTGGCCCTGGGTGCTCGTCCATGTGCCGGATCGGTTCAAGACTCAAGACATGTGCAACAAGACCGTCGAAAAATACCCTAATATATTCGAGTATGTGCCGGATAGGTTCAAGACGCAGGAAATGTGCAACAAGGCTGTTGAAAAGAATCCCTACCTATTGGAGGATGTGCCGGATAGGCTCAAAACGCAGGTGCAACTGGGCTGTTGAGGATAATCCCTGCATGCTAAGTTATGTGTCGGACCGGTTTAAAACGCAAGACATGTGCAACGAGGCCGTTGAAAAGCATCCCCTCATGCTCGAGAATGTGCCGGATCGGTTCAAAACGCAAGACATGTGCAGTGAGGCCGTTGAAAAGCGTCCCCTCATGCTCGAGAATGTGCCGGACTGGTTTGTCACCCGGGACATGCTTGGTAACATGAACACTAGACCCGGGATACTCTTTGCCTATAGCCGGAGGAAAGAATTAGGGACGAGCTGGCACCGGTGGCCTGGCATCCTGTTAGAGTCATCGATTGGTGCTTTTCAGAGGATGAAAAGGCCGTTCTTGAAAAGTTGTGGAGTTAAATGGAAGGTCAAGATTATCTTACAGCCTTGGCTGTAAGATAATAAATGTCCGTTAAATGGGATGACTGTGAACGTCTACTGGATGAATATGATAGGTGTAGATGTGGGCGCAGGTTTGAAATAAATGGTAAACTTTTATGCTGGTACTGCTACCAGGAATACATCACATATAACGGGGGCGGCTGCGTATGTAGGATGATATGCAATTCTCTGGCATTGTTTAAATTACAATAAAAACAAGATGCTAAAATTTGAGAAAGAGCTCGTCAGCCCTAAGCTATTCTACTCATTTGCGACTACCTTTGCGGACATCTACGATATCAATGTGAACTGCCTGACAGTGTCAGATCCAATACCTGCCAATGGAGTTAAGGATCAACGGTATATAGTAGGATATCATACACAAGACCTTGTGGTAGCTCTCCGAGTAAAGACACCAAAAATCTTGTCCGCGCATGGGGTGACCCGGTACAATGCCGCTGCAGTACCTGCGATGAGTCTTGATTTTGAAGAGTACCCAGATTGGGTTGCCAAATATCGTCAAATCTGGTTCAGGATCGAGGAGCTTATCTCCGAGCAATTGACGACGGAGCCGGTCAAAAAGGACCGTTACGTGAATGCCAAGCTCAAATATTATAAGGACGTGGTAACGACAAAATTCCATGGTATGCCAGTACCCTATGATGAGCCCTGCCAGGCCAGTGCAATCATGGCCATTTCATCGGTGTACGTGCAGGGTAAAAACCACTACCCACAGGCACATTTTATGGAATGTAGATATAAGGACTTCAAAAAAGAATCATTGCTGAATGAGGATTAGAAAAAAACATATATTTCATAGGTCATATAGTGCTTATAAAATATAAAAAAATTAAGGCTTATACTCGGGTGGAGGGTCTACATAGCACTTGCATACTGCGCAGATTGTACGTTTTATAAAAACTCTTCCCTACCCTCTTGCCTCCCTCTAGCTTGGCACGCTCCTGTTCATTAATTGAGTCAACAATGCGGTTGAACCTCTGCCTCATCTGTTCTTTCAAGACAATGTACTTCTGTTTCTCTTGCAATATATGGCTAAACTCATACTTATCAATCTCCCCATTTTCTACCGCTTTTGATATTAGATCAACGATCGAGTTCAGCTTTGCTTCGGCGATCAGCCTTATGTTCTCATGCTTTTTTGATTTTATTCCCAGCCTTTTTCCAGCTGTTTTAAGGCCTGCCTGCCCAATTCCTAAGGCTAATGAAAGACCCCCCATTGACACGGCTAGTGGTACGCCCATTCCGGATAACAGGGTACCAATACCGATTCCCGAGGTTATTACACTGATGCCAAGCAGACCATGATCGCAATACCTAATCCAGGTCCCATGCATCCTAAACTTTTTTGCGAGTTTGTCCCGCTCCTTAATCTCATTTCGCAGATACTTCTCAACACCAATCTCATCAAGTCTATACTTTTGGCTTTCCTCCTGCATATCCGCGCTTTGTGCAGGTGCACTCGGTAAACTAGGGTATAGTTTGCTGATATCGCCCATCTTTATTCTATAAGCAGCTGCATGGTTATCCCGGTGAAGGATACATTTTTCTCATGATGATGTTCATATGTAAGCATGAATTCTAGGCGATCTGTGGACCCTTTTAGGGGTAGGTAGATAGGAGTATCAAAAGTCCAGGTCAGCATATCCCCCCAAGCGTTTAATTCCTTGGTGGGGAGTAAAGCCAGAATTTTAGATTTTTTTCCATCCAGCAGGCAGTCGTCTTCATCTAACTGAGGACAAACAACTCGTAGTCGAATATAGATGTCGGTCTTGTAGAAGGAATCATAGTCTCCCTTTTGATAGTATTTTTTACTAGGGTCGTATGATAGACCCAATAGCTCTTGCAGCTGTCGATGTATAACCACCGTGTACCCGTCACTGACCCGGAGTCTACAGAGTCCATTTTTTTCAATACAAACAGCTTGATCCTATCCTGTGCCTGACTGTTGACGATAGCTGCCAGATCCTCGATCCTGTATAGACCGTTCATAATCTCAATCCGAATCTCTCTTTGGTCGGGGCCCATCTTACGTATGACAAATTCATTATCGCTATATAGGTTCAGCCATACAGGCCTGATGCTGATGGATTTTAGAGCAATTCTCGTGTCCTGTCCCAGATAGTCTTCAAATATAGTAGGCTTGTATATATCAGTAACGTAGAGTTGCTTCATCCCTTTGTTAGAAGAAAGGAATGAATATATACTCATATAAACCAAAGGCAAAGTACCAATCCAACAGGGGTGAATGGCCTCTTGGTGTAACCAACTTGGAGCATCAGGACCTGTACGTGTCTACAAAATCACACATTTCTATATCATTCCCCGAGTTTACCAAATATCCAATCAAAGTGACAAGTACCTACCTGAATGACCCTGTCATCCAGGGCTGGACAAAAAGACAAGCCCTTGACTATTGGAACATCCAGGTGAACTTCGCCACCCATTGCGCAACCACAGCCTTAGGCATCTCCACCAAACATCTAACGGGCTCCGTGCCACTGGTCAACTCCATCTTTAAATTCCATGTCTATTACCATATGCGTCGCATCCTAGCAAGGATGAAGGTACCCATGTCTTTCAATGATGGGTTTTCACGGTACTCAAACCCCTATTCAACATCTGGGTATGCGCAGGTATGCCGCGAATATGGTGCAGATCCTAATAGTCTATACAAGACTAAGTCGGTATCGGCCTCGTTGACAAACGGGAGATGGTGGCCCCAAGTTGAGGGTGATTGGGCCAAATTCATCATCCCAACAAGTCAAGGCTTGACATCAGAAGGCCTGACCAAGCTAAGCGAGAGTATTCGCGTCTACGTGGTCTTGTTGCTTGGATCGCAGGTAGGGGCAAAGGCATCCCTACTCGGCTCAAGTGCGGATAACTACACGGCAAGACAGATTTTAATGCAAAAGTTTGAGGCTATTGTCCAGCGTCAGGAAAATGTAGGGCATGACATCACAGAATTCCAAAAGGTGCTGCAATATGCCAGAACTCCGGTAAACTTTGCTGTCATGCCCAGCGTATACATGCTACCATCGGACATGAACTTACGAATAGGTAAAATTATCCTGATAGCACCTGCCAATGTCAATATTGGTACCCAGGTTGATCTGAATAACAAGCCTATTGTCAGGCATGCGGCTGCCACACCTCCCATACATACTACAAAGCATACCACACCACCTATACGTACTACAAAGCATAGTACACCTCCCAGGCATACAGAGCATACCATAAGACATATGGGAGATATTAACTATCCCCCAAACATATTACACCCCCCAAACATACCACAACTCCTATATATACCACTAAACAACCACCACAAAACCAACACGAGGATACGAAGGCCGCATTAATCACAACAGGAGTAGGTATAATCATTGTCTATATATGGCTTAAAAAATAAATAAATATTACACCTATTTCCTCACATAGAGCACAACAAACCCTGCAGCCGCCGCTATTGCCATATACAAATGTTTTGCCACATATTCCACGACTGTTGACACTACCCTTAGAAGGAAGGAGACAACAGTACCAATAATCCCCGGCAGTGCGGCACCTGCCTTGCCTGCCAAGTACTTTAAAAATTTACCGAGCCTTTCCAGCTGCCTCTCAACAAAACCTTTTCCTGCACCCCCCCCGCGGCACTTCCTCCTGCGGCGCCTGCCGTGGCAGAACCTCCTGTAACGGATAATACGATGGTGCTTATCAGTAGTCCAATAGCCGAAACGATGCTAGCTATGGTCAGACCCTGCTCCTTGAAGATTATTTTAAGCTTTTCAAGGAGGGATGTGTTATCCCCTGAGATTTTCAATAGTGTATCCTTGATATTTCTCAGCTGGCTGTAAATACCACGATTGAGCTCTTTCACTCTTTCCTGTAGGACCTTCCTTTCACCCTTCATATTTTTTATGTTTTTCTCGAGACCTATTATTTTTTATCAAAATCTAACATCTCACCATCATATGCCCCATCTTTCTGATCCTGACGTTGTTTAATATTGTCCTCTGCCTCCTTAATTTTATCATCATATGAGGCTATCTTATGTTCTAGACTTTTAATATTACCCTGATAAGTTTGAAGTTCAAGGTTAAGTCCTTTCAATTCTCGTTTGCTGAATCCAGTGAATGAACTTTCATCTACCATAGTTCCTACTTCATGTACAACTTTATGAATATTATCCAAGCTTTCCATCTTAATGATCCCACCTTCGTCCTCCTCTTCACCCTCATTAACAATATCATCAACCTCTAGCGCGAGGTTCCGGATTGCTTCCATTTTGTTGGGCGTAGAGACATAATTGGTAAAGCCCATGGCATGCACTTCCTCGACCGTCAAACCATTTGTTTGCAATGTACTTAAGGCTAGGAACCCTCTTCCATACAACTTTGTAAGCCTTATATCTTTGAAAAAAAGCTGTCTCCCCTCACGTTTGAAGTTACCATTAATTATATTTAAAACCATCTTAGTTCCATCCAGAGGTCCAAGGTTCCAGTTATTATTAAGATGTTCGTAAAAATCATTGACTACTGTTTCCAGTTGGCTTCTCACGAGTTTTCCCCGCGCACCTCCCTGCCCCTGCCGTCCTGACGTTGAGGCACCCGGTGTTGATGGAAGTTGATCTATTGATGGAAGCTGTTGTCTACCATCATCAGGCCTATCATCCTTCCCGCTTTTATCTTCACCGATTTGCTCTTCTGGAGTAAATGCTGGATTATCGGCCATTTATCCTATATATATAATAAACATGAATGCATTTGGAAAAATACTTGATCCTTACACAGAGAAGAGGCAACTTTTAGGTTTTAAAGGGCACCGTCAAAGGGTACAGATAAGCCACATACCAAGCACTATTAACCAGAATGAAGACTTATACGTTGATATACCCAACATGTCTCAAAACGATGTTATATTTCCTGGGAGCCTCAAACTATTGTTCGATCTAACGCTAACGGGAACCAACACAAAGCGTACGATCGTGTCGAATATAGGTAAAAGCATCGTTAAAAATTTACGCAATACATTGAATGGCCAGGAGGTTCAAAACATCTCGAATTATAATATCTTCGCAGCCTACAGAGACTTGTGGCTGCCTAAGTTTGATCGGGAGAACAATCTAATCCTAGAGGGTATCAACCGAAATGACGGTACTATTAGAGCCCTACAGGTCAAAGCTAGCGATCACGTCGGTACAGATGAAGAAAAAGCTATCGCTGCTGCTTATGGCAAGACATTCGCTATACCCTTGGGTAAAATGTTCGAGCTATTCAGGGACCTCCCGTTCTGTCAGGCTGGGTTCCACGATAGACCCCAATTTTGTATACATTTTGCATCGTACGGCGACGTCATCAAAGATGGAGGTACGCCCGCCGTT
Organism: Hydractinia echinata; assembly: GCA_030067915.1. Taxonomy (NCBI): domain Eukaryota; kingdom Metazoa; phylum Cnidaria; class Hydrozoa; order Anthoathecata; family Hydractiniidae; genus Hydractinia; species Hydractinia echinata. The sequence continues at coordinate 23,541 of JASGCC010000409.1, read as the reverse complement.
GGAAGTACAGCAGCCAAGGCTGCCTATGCAGCCTACAAAATTACCAATATTAAGTTGGAGTTTGACAAGATTACTCATGAAGGCTTGGCGAGTGCTATAATGAACAGATATGTAAGATGGGCACTACCCTACGAGCGTATCTTAAGGAGTAAAGTATTGAGCATGAAAAAACAGGACACGAATTACAATCTTCAGGTCGATACGCCTGCGAAGAGTCTCAAGGGTGTCTTGCTACTGTTCATAGACCCTGGGAAAATTAAGCCTTACTCAGGTATAAACGAAGTCTATTATAACCCTAAAATCGAGAAGATATCGACCACGGTGGAAGGTGAGCCTAACGAACTGTATTCACATGCCATGCTCCCTAAGGATCATTTTGAGGGGGTTGCGAACCTCCTTGGGGGCCACGACTCGGAGGTAACGATTGGCCAATTTTTCAATGAAAGATACGCGCTGTTTATCGATTTTCGGGCCTCCCCAGATGGAATTTTGCATGGTAGCGGGAGACCTCTCCAAAAGCTTAGTGATGGGATTACTCTACACATGACCAAAAAGGGCGATGGAACCGGGGATTTTACGTGTTATGTATACCTCCTACAAGACGCTCAGATGAATATACTGGGTGGTAGGCTCGATGGTCTTGAATATTAAAATAAAAGAGACATGGCAACAATAGCTATTATAGTGGCCGGTGCTGCGATTAACGCCCTAGCATTTTCAGGGACCAACTATCTATTTTCTAAACTTTCGGGGCATGGGGAAGCGGAGCGCAAGAGGCATAATGAAGCGATGGAGGAGTTAAATACTGCACAGGCTGATTGGATAAGAACAAGACAAGCCAAAATTGATTGGTTCAGTGAGCAAAGAGATATAAAAATAAAGGCCGGAAAGAGCCTTCGTGAGCTCGACGACGACCTCTATAAATACTACATTGCCTCTGAAAAGAAGGCTCCGGTGTTGTCTGACTTTTATACCCCTTCCAAGAAGCAACAGGATGGTGAGTTAACGTTCGTACTTGGATCACTGTCCGTGCTAGGTTTTATAGCTTACAGGTATTTGTAAGAACGTTTTCTGACATATAATAAAAGATATGTCAGAAAAGGCATCACATAGTATTACCGATGAGGAGGCTGAAAAACTAAGTCAAATATACTATACCCCAGAAAATTTGTGGACCGGAGGCAAAGCTATCAGACTGCTTGCTAGAGAGAGCGGCCTATCCAAAAAGCTAGTAACCCACTGGCTATCCAGGCAGCTGCTCTGGCTACGACACATCAAAGGCCCAAAACGTATTGACTACCCTCATTTCATGATTACAACACCCAATGAGATTCATCAGTTCGACCTGCTGTACATGCCCTATGATAGGGTATATGGCAATACGTACAAGTATATCCTTACGGGCAATGATGTAGCATCGAGATATAAAGTAGCCAGGCCCCTACGTACCAAAAAAGCTAGCGAGGTCGCGGATATGATCAAAGATATTTACAAAGCAGGACCTTTGCGATACCCCAAAACATTCCAATGTGACAACGGTTCTGAGTTCAAGTCAGATGTAGCCAAGTTGCTGGAAGGCAAAGGTGTTGAAATTAAGAGGGCCACAACTAAGTACCACCATCCGTTTACAGCCTTTGTAGAGAGCTACAATAAGGTACTTGCTGAAAGGCTGTTCAAGCCCCAGGATGCCCAAGAGTTGGCTTCTGATGAGACCAGCAGTATATGGGTTAAAAACCTGTACACTATCGTCAAAAGTCTAAACAGCAGCAAAACTGCCATGATCGGCCTAAAACCTAACAAGGCTATTAAACTCCATGATGTCCCGCTTGCGAAAAGTCAAGAATACCCCGAAGAAACACCCTTACCTGACACTGTGATCAAAAGAGACGCAGCACCGACGCCTTTTGGAGTAGGAAAATGTATAGGTTGGATCGTATAGTAGCGGGTAGTCGCGTGCTGTACTATTTACAAGACGGCCCCGAAAGAAGCTTTGTATTAGAAGAGTTGATGCTGATCCCGGAGGACGTTGAGGTACCTCCGGAACATGTGAAGGATTGGTAAACATCCCTCCTGTATGCCCTCAATTTTACCTATAATTTTAACTATCCTATAAGTAGTTAAAATTTATTGCCTGCCTAATCCTCTAGTGCCGGAACACCCAGATCGTATAGGTCATCCCGGGTAATATCGATCAGTCTAAAATGGTTCCTGAAACGTTCTACATGCCCTTCCTCCTCAAAATGATTAAAGGCGTGTATGCCATTGGGATTGTCTATAACGACAATTTCTTCAGCCCCAGGGTAGTTGTCACTGAACCAGAGTCTTTTTTTCCTAAAATTACGCCTCTGTACGCGCGTGCAATAATATGGAAGATTATGGTAGTCGTCATCATCCTGTACGCTGTGCTTACGGTGTATTATGATGACGTTATCCTTACCAGGGTCTTGGGCATTGGGCACATGTCTTTCCCTAAACCTTGCATTTTCCCTGGCCTGTGCCGCAAGTTGCCGATCTCTATCCTCGACTTCATCCCCGAGTGCCAGGAGTTGGTTGTCCCTATCCTCAATTTCATCGCCTAGTAAGGCCAGGGCCCCATCCCTATCCTCCAGGGCCTGGCGATGTTCTTTAATTACATCTTGTAATTTTTGGACACCTGCCCGGGCTAGCCATTTAAGGACCCCTGCGGCTTTTGGTTTCCTAGAACGGCGAACGATCTCCAAGGCTCCGTTCAATGTGACAAAGACGTCATGAGGATTATGGCCTTCATTTTTGGTGTATGTACTACATATACCTCCTCCTATTCCTTCTCTTGTTGATATCATTTGATTATCGAGGCTACACTTTCTAACATTTTCAATACCCAAAAAACGTCCCAGGTCAGCCCTTTTGAACATAGGCTGGTCGTGGCTATTGGATAGGGTCTCAATTGCTCCTGCGTTGAACATAACTTGCGACATCTTTCTATATATGCCAATGCTTACTCAGAGAATTTCATTCAAGAATCCTCCAATTCCTAGGGTGCTCCAATCTTACATACAAGCACGCATGTTTGGACTTTTTTAGTTCGGCCTAGATGTCAGCCCAACAATCGGAGGGTATCAAATTAGTCTCTTCGTCGATCAGCTTCAAATCAGAGCGTTCATGAGGAAACCACAAAAACAGGGCTTTTCTCTGCCTCCCGAGATTCTTGGGGAGAGCTGTATACGACTGCGTGAGTAGCCACAAGCTATGCCTGCGATGCCTACCACTGATGGCAAGCTCAAGTAGGGGTTGTCGACGCTTATCGAGGCTTTCATCGGATATCATGTCATCCACGACAAAAAAGGTCTCCTCACCTGCCAGTAACAACGACAATTTCGCTATCCATTCAAAAATCTCATTTCCAGGGTCTATCAGGAACACATACTTATCATTCCAGAGTGAGGCCCTTTCAAGGTATGTCTTATTCCATTTCAAGGTCGGGCATAGTATGACAATATTGTTGAAGTGCTTCTTATACTCCTGCTCGAGCAGGTCTAGGACACGCTGCGTTTTTCCGCAACTTGTCGGGCCTGTAAAAATGGCCGTATGCGGATCTCTTACAACATCCATTTACTACTACCATTAATAGTATAGCCACTTCCGATCGCAGACCTTTGAAAATACACCTGCACAGTCGCGGCAGATCAGCACACCTCCATGTTTATTCTCTAAAGTAGTTCCTTTTCATGGCTCTCGGGTGGTTCATCGACGAGTTTGATGTACTGGGGTAGGATGTCGTCTGTTAATAAAAGATATAAAAGTAGATAATTATCATCCTGCTGAAGCTCTCGAATATCCCTGTCAATATCAAGAGGGTCTACCTTGTGGTGTTCGATAACAGAGTCCCTACATTTTATACGCCGCCTCTCCCTCGCTTTAGCAAGACAACCCATACAACTCTTTGTTCGATCATTACCCCTAAGCTTAAACATATCCACGGTTAACACCTTTTTACATTTTATGCATATCATATTCATTTTTATTACCCAGCCATCTTCGTCGGAAAGCGTCGGATCCATCTATTTTGGAGGAGGTACTAATGATTTCTTATACCATCCCTGTTTGATGGCATATTCGTCGAATAATATTGCTGCCGTCATGTACCCGGCAAGTTTAAGACCGTCCTCAAGGTCCATCTTGGCCCCAGGTCTAGAAACCCCTAGAGCTTTCTTGGCCCCCATGGCGATCAGGATTGTATATAAGACCAGCCTAACAGACTCCCAAAGGCTATCAATAACCATCGTCTCTTTCGGGCTCATATTCCTGTCATCGTGTTTGCTTGTTGCCATTTTATTAGTGTCATTTTTAGAAAAAATTATTGCATTTTAAAAATATCGATATTTGGCTTGGTTTTGCCATGCTGAAGCTCCAGATGGGTCACCGGCTTGTTGGGTTCATTTTCACTCCTGCGAAAATTAAACCAGACACCAAAGACTATCGCTGATATAGCCAGCGTACCAACCCCATAAAGGTATATGTCCGTTGACTTGCTAGAACCTGTCACAGGTTCTTGATCGTCTTGTGAAGGTTCTTTACCCACGTTCTTTTGCATGTCGGCCTTGTTCCTTTTGTTCCATTCGGCAAGTCTCTTGCCGGCAGCAACACGACCCTCGTTCTTCGTCTTGGTTATGACCCTTTCCACTTGCTGTTTCTGACCGTCTTCACTCATTTGTTATAAGCCATAAGACTTATAACAAATTTAAATGTAGGCCCTTAGTGCTCTTTCTCCTTAGCCCCCTCCACCTCCTCCTCCTCCTCCTGTTTCTTTTTTTTACCCATATGCCGCGTCGTGTGGCCCATTATCAATATGGGGGCCAGACATCTACCTACTGTGCAGTATACAATAACCCCCAGGTCTGTCATGGCATCCCTGATAATAGGGTCATCTTCGATATCTTTTCGGAGGTCCTCAACGCTGTCGATGTCGACAAAATTACCGATCATGCTGGCATATAAACTGATCACATGAGTTGACAGTGCTTTTGCCGTCTTTTCCCCTTCTCTTAGAGTTCCCGCTGTACATACTCTGTATGTACCTTATTGATAGCCTCCTCCGAAGCTTTGTCAACGAACCCTCCCGTGCACTTCTTAGGCAAAAGGCGACTCTTACCCTTACGTAGTGCCTCTTTCAGGACCTGACGCTTATCGATGGGTTTTTCTATCTGCTCATAGGTTTCTACAGAGGCGTCAAATCTTGTGCAATATCATATGACATCTTTATTACACGCTGATATCGATAAATTATATAACCTATCATGGTATATGGTAGGAGTATAGCGATTAGTAGATATATGTCCATTTATACCATATGCTAAAGGCTATCGCTAATATAGCCATTTTACCTACACCATAAAGATATATACCCGTCTCCTCTATTTCTTCCTGTGCTGCAGGCTCTGCTGTCCCCTCTATTTCTTCCTGTGCTGCGGGCTCTGCCGTCTCCTCTATTTCTTCCTGTGCTGCAGGCTCTGTTGTCCCCTCTATTTCTTCCTGTGCTGCGGGCTCTGCCGTCTCCTCTATTTCTTCCTGTGCTGCGGGCTCTACCGTCTTCTCTATTTCTTCCTGTGCTGCAGGCTCTGCTGGCCCCTCTATTTCTTCCTGTGCTGCCAACTTGTACCCCGGGGTCACAAGCGGGGATGTATGTACGCCGTCATCGTGTACGACTCGTTTGTCATAAAACGCCGAGAGACCGAGTTTGTTCTGTTCGTACGTGATCATACCCTGCTCATGTACCCTAAAGCCTACGTTTTTAGCCCTGTCCATACCACCATTTAGCGCACTCAGGTATCTACCCCAGGTTAGAGCGTTCTGTCGTTTGGACATACCTTTGCAAGAAAATTTAGTGCCTTCCTTACCTTCTATAAAATAACACTTGGCTGTCAGGGCAATCATCCGAAACCCAATAAATTCCGCTTTAAATAGTCCTCCTGTTCGACTCGAGTATTTATCGGTGACGAGCCAGTTTTTTACATCCTCATCATACTCATCAACCATTTTGGAATGAACGACATCTCTTAACTCTTCCCCAGAGATGGCAAAATAGGCACTGTCAGTGTCCATGTAAATATACGCAAAGTCCCGACGATCCACGTACTTTTCGAGAAAATCGTAGTAGAATTCAAGCATGCGTAACTTCGCAAGTTGATAAACGGCAATACCACACTGGTAGGCCCTATCGATAGTACACTTGTTTTTGCCTATTCTTACCTCATACGCATCTCCAATCTCTTCAAGGTCCTCGAGGTACGGGCTTCTGAGGGCCGCATCAACCTCCTTTTCATCTCTCGTAAACGTAGTATTTGCGTGCCTTGCTACGTCCTCAATCATTTTACCGTAAAAACTGTTCCCTTTTAATTTGGCCGTATCTCCCGCAATACGTTTATCGGGGTCCTTATCGACTTGTCGTCGTGCATCGGCAATCTCTTCGGGGAACCATTCAAAGGGTCTACCTCTAGTATACTTGAGAAATTGGTAAAAGGCAGTCACCTTCAAACTATGATCGAGGTACCATTTTAGCACAGGGGTATAAAAAAGGATTTTTTCGGCCTTTAGCAACCCCAGAAGCTTACGCGTACCCGGAAAACGCTTGCGACCCGTATTTTTTAAGTATTCGTGCATGTGCTCGGGGATTTGCTCGTCAGGTATCTCCTTGACGACAAACAGGGGAGCCATTTCAAAAAAATTTTCTGGGCAAAGCGAAACAACGATCCATCTCGCACACCTCGCCTTAGTATCTCTAAGTTATGTACTAATGTCGGTGTAGCCACTTTGATCAGCTTTTCCTTCCCACAAGGAAAATCCTGCATAAGGGTACTCGGGTATAGCATGTTTGCATCATATCCTAGAATGGTCTTACAAGTGTGGGGTTCCTTGTATACGTGAGATCTTATATCCGTCACGTCCCTCTCATGGTATCGACAGAATACGATAGCGGGGCCACCCACCATCCCTGTCCGTAAGAGGTCGTAGGCCTCATTCCTAGTACATTTTTCACAGGTTTTCTGTACCTGTTTACAACTCTTACAACTCTTGGTGTAGCAAGAGTCCTCGCACCTGTGCCTACATGGGTCCCCCGGGGCGTATAACTCTAGCTTGGGGTTCAGCCGTAGAGACTTGTTCAATGCGTAGCGCATCGACACGCCCGGAATACTGACAGCTTCTTTCAAAATATCTATCTTATCCTCATAATACTGCAGTCTCGTTTTATCCACGGCCTCGATGAACGGTTCTACATCGGCTAGATTGTACTCGCGCAGCCAGTCCATCATGGTCACGCAGCCTCGTTTGTAAAACTCGGCGCAGAATGTCTCGTACTCTTCGCGGGATAGTGTGTTTTCCCCACTTAGCCGGCTATAAAAATCCTCGTGCGCGACAGGCCCAACATGGCTCAACTTCTCGTGGCTCGTCAACCATTCGTATGGAAAAACGAGCTTTTGCAGTTTACATTCTAATGACTTGCACCAACCGGCATAGCTCAGTCCGGGAGCAAGGAAATTTTTGATGTCTAGAAATTTAAATCTTGAGGTGGTGAGGAACATGTAGTTGTTATCTTTTTTCGCTACCTTGATCTTATCGCCCTGCGCGATCTCTTCGACAAAATACCGCTTGATCAGGTTGATGTCGTACTTGCCAGAATTAAACCTTATTACAGAGACTTGGTTTACCCACTCGTTCCACAGCTCCCGGTTCTTTTTGGAGAGCATGTCAAAGTCGTCAGGCTTCGGGTACATTCTCTCGACCTCCTTCACGATCAGGGTATGCCTCTTTTCCAGCTCCCTCACAAACTGTTTGACCAAGACCTTGGGAATTTCGTGCTCGATGAATGTCGGGTGTTTATTCAAGCTATCAGTAATACCAACACTTATCGGAACATGTCTCGAAAGGTATGTTAGATCAGAGGTTTGCTGGTAATTTAGGGGTGATAGGAGGGCCTCAAAGTCAAATACCAGGTAATGGGGATATGGCCTGAACTCTTTCTGGAAGTACCTCTTGATTTTGGGCGGTTTCTCACATTCCCAGACCGTGACGAGGTTGTACCCCTGTTCCTCTATCATCTTTGAGCCTTGTCCGCTTTGGTTCTCTCGGACAGGCAGGGACATCCGTGCCACTTACAACCGTTGTACTCGTAAACGGTCTTTGTGATAGGCTCATAGCCATCTACTTTCCATTCTTTCTTACCCTCACGGATAACACGTTCAGCACCATGACCACATAAGGCATGATGTATATGCCTCCCGGTTTGTTTTGACATATATTCTATCCATTTCGAGGCATCATAACTAAAACTCTCATCGTAAAAGACCTTCTCGGCCCTGCCCGGCATACGTTTGACCTTCCCCCCTTTGCAAATTATTGTCGTCTTGACACCCTCGCATTCGTTCTTTTTATGCCGCGTAAGGGCAGAGGCGTAATTAAACTTCTGTTTACATACCTCGCATTCCCAGTGTTGGGTCAGCACATCTAAATCTTTGATGTAGAAACAGTGCCCGTCCAGCATACCAAGATTAATGCCCTCCAAACCTTTTTTGTGTTGCCTTTGACCATAGACGAGTCGCCATGGTGCTTTGTCGGAGTTTGTCTTGGGCTCAAAGACTCTGATGTTGATCCTAATCCAGATAAGATCCACCAGTCTTGTAGGCCTGACATTCTTACGTTTAAGCTTGGGGTCCCCGTAGTACTCTCGGGCTAGGGCGAGGGCAGGCCTTGTTAGAAACTCTGTTCCCCTTTTTACATTAACTCTATCCCTTATAGCTAGGCATCTCCAAAAGCATAGGTTGTCCGTTCTGGCATCCTCACCATCCATGGCGTATATGCACCTTTTTTTCCTCAACCAGGCCGGGAGAGGGCCGCATATCAAGAGAGGTTCACGCGTGCTTATCACCTTGATCTGTATGTGATCGAAGACAATTTTTCCTTCATATGCTCCCGAGGTCTCGGTGGTCCTAACAGGTGGTAAATAAGCCTTGGTCCAAAACTCATAATCCTCCAGATCGAGACGCTTCATTTCGCATTCTTCTACGAACGCTTCGATTTCGGCGATGCTTGATAGTGACCTGGAGCTTTTAGTTTTGTGGTAATCAGACACATCACCACCACCTTTGTAAATATCACAGCTGAAGCTGTACACAACTTCCACGCGCATTTCTATATGTGAAGTAATTTTTTGCACAATCGCATCCTTCAGGGATTGATTCAAATGCTTGTTGAACCTCCATGTCTTGATCCTATTTCCATCTTCCAGCATCTGTATATCATCCCCAGGGCCCTGGATGTCCTCTGTGTATTCCTCTTGTGCCTCTTGTGCCTCTTGTGCCTCTTGTGCCTCTTGTGCCTCTTGTGCCTCTTGTGCCTCTTGTGCCTCTTGTGCCTCTTGTGCCTCTTGTGCCTCTTGTGCCTCTTGTGCCTCTTGTTCAACCTCGTCGTGAAGCGTTGTCCCTCCTGAAATATGTTACTTCGCTCTGTTGTAGTAGAAAGCCACGGTATCCCGCACACTCTGTAGTCGATCGACAAGAGCGTCGCGGGTTGCCGCCACCGGTGCCGACACGGTGCTATATAGTTTACTAATGGTGTTCCTGAAACAAATCATTCTATTTTATATATATACAGATTTTTTTGAAGAATGAGTGATTTCATCTTGCTCAATTTTCATCAAGCAAAATGTTATGAAAGTTGTGACGTCACAAGCAAAATTCTGTATGATATTTTTTATGAGAGTTTGACCGCGAAATAACAAAATAACTGGTTATATTCTAACTCAACTCTAGCTATTGTCATTTAGGCACGACAACCTTGTCCCAGGTTCTATATATTTCGGCCGTAGAATTGATAAACAAGGCATTTCATATTGACGAGTGTCATGTATTTGCGATTTTTCGTATTGATACAAGATAATTGTACTATAGAGTCAACAACGTCTCAGTTTCGTATATTTTAGCCGTGGAATTGATAAACGAGGCATTTAAAAGAGACGAGTATTATATATTTGCGATTTTTCGCATTGATACAGGTTAATTGTACTTTAGGGTCAACAACCTCGTTTCAGGTTCTTATATTTTAGCCGTAAAATTGATAAACGAGGCATTTAAAATTGACGAGTGTCTCATATATTTGCGATTTTTTGTATTGATACAGGATAATTGTACTTTAGGGTCAACAAAATCGTCTCAGTTTCTATATATTTTAGCCGTAAAATTGATAAACGTGGCATTTCAAAGTGACGAGTGTTATATATTTGCGAATTTTCGTATTGATGCAGCATAATTGTCATTTAGGCACGACAACCTTGTCCCAGGTTCTATATATTTTAGCCGTAAAATTGATAAACGAGGCATTTCAAAGTAACGAGTGCCATGTATTTGCAATTTTTCGTATTGATACAAGATAATTGCACTCTAGGGTCAACTTCGTCTCAGGTTCTTATATTTTAGCCGTGGAATTGATAAACGAGGCATTTCAAAGTGACGAGTGTTATATATTTTCCATTTTTCGTATTGATACAGCATAATTGTCATTTAGGCACGACAACCTTGTCCCAGGATCTATATATTTCGGCAGTAGAAGTGATAAACGAGGCATTTCAAAGTGACGAGTGTTATATATTTGCGATTTTTCGTATTGATACAAGATAATTGTCATTTAGGGACGACAACCTTGTGCCAGGTTCTATATATTTCGGCAGTAGAAGTGATAAACGAGGCATTTCAAAGTGACGAGCCTCATGTATTTGCGATTTTTCGTATTGATACAAGATAATTGTACTTTAGGGTCAACAAGGTCTCAGGTTCTTTATTTTAGCCGTAGACTTGATAAACGAGGCATTTAAAAGAGACGAGTATCATATATTTCCGATTTTTCGTATTGATACAGGATAATTGTACTTTAGGCTCAACAATCTCGTTTCAGGTTCTTATATTTTAGCCGTAAAATTGATAAACGAGGCATTTAAAAGAGACGAGTGTCTCATATATTTGCGATCTTTTATATTAATACAGGATAATTGTACTTTAGGGTCAACAACTTCGTCTCAGGTTCTTTTATCTTAGCCGTGAAATTGATAAACGAGGCATTTCAAAGTGACGAGGGTTATATATTTGGGATTTTTAGTATTGATACAAGATAATTGTCATTTAGGGACGAAAATCTTGTCTCAGGTTCTATATATTTTAGCCGTAAAATTCATAAACAAGGCATTTCAAAGTAACGAGTGCTATGTATTTGCGATTTTTCGTATTGATGCAAGATAATTGGCATTTAGGGTCAACAACTTCGTCTCAGGTTCTTATACTTTAGCCGTGGAGTTGATAAACGCGGCATTTCAAAGTGACGAGTGTTATATGTTTTCCATTTTTCGTATTGATACAGCATAATTGTCATTTAGGCACGACAACCTTGTCCCAGGTTCTATATATTTCGGCAGTAGAAGTGATAAACGAGGCATTTCAAAGTGACGAGTGTCATGTATTTGCGATTTTTCGTATTGATACAAGATAATTGTACTATAGGGTCAACAACGTCTCAGGTTCTTATATTTTAGCCGTGGACTTGATAAACGAGGCATTTAAAAGAGACGAGTATCATATATTTGCGATTTTTCGTATTGATACAGGATAATTGTCATTTAGGGACGACAACCTCGTTTCAGGTTCTTATATTTTAGCCGTAAAATTGATAAACGAGGCATTTACAAGAGACGAGTGTCTCATATATTTGCGATTTTTTGTATTAATACAGGATAATTGTACTTTAGGGTCAACAACTTCGTCTCAGGTTCTTATATCTTAGCCGTGGAATTGATAAACGAGGCATTTCAAAGCGACGAGTGTCTGATATAATTTCGAGTTTTCGTATTGATACAGGATAATTGTACTTTAGGGTCAACAACGTCTTAGGTTCTATATATTTCGGCAGTAGAAGTGATGAACGAGGCATTTCAAGGTGACGAGTGTCATGTATTTGCGATTTTTCGTATTGATACAAGATAATTGTCATTTAGGTTCAACAACCTCGTCTCAGGTTCTATATATTTTAGTCGTAAAATTGATAAACGAGGCATTTAAAAGAGACGAGTATCATATATTTGCGATTTTTCGTATTGATACAGGATAATTGTACTTTAGGGTCAACAACCTCGTTTCAAGTTCTTATATTTTAGCCGTAAAATTGATAAACGAGGCATTTCAAAGTGACGAGTGTCATGTATTTGCGATTTTTCGTATTGATACAAGATAATTGTACTTTAGGGTCAACCTCGTCTCAGGTTCTATATGTTTTAGCCGTGGAATTGATAAACGAGGCATTTCAATGTGACGAGTGTTATATATTTTCGATTTTTCGTATTGATACAGCATAATTGTCATTTAGGGACGACAACCTCGTCTCAGGCTCTATATATTTTAGCCGTAAAATTGATAAACGAGGCATTTCAAAGTGACGAGTGTTATATATTTGCGATTTTTCGTGTTGATACAGCATAATTGTCATTTAGGCACGACAACCTTGTCCCAGATTCTATATATTTCGGCCGTAGAATTGATAAACGAGGCATTTCAAATTGACGAGTGTCATGTATTTGCGATTTTTCGTATTGATACAAGATAATTGTACTATAGAGTCAACAACGTCTCAGGTTCTTATATGTTAGCCGTGGAATTGATAAACGAGGCATTTAAAAGAGACGAGTATCATGTATTTGGGATTTTTCGTATTGATACAGGATAATTGTACTTTAGGGTCAACAACCTCGGTTCAGGTTCTTATATTTTAGCCGTAAAATTGATAAACGAGGCATTTAAAACAGACGAGTCTCTCTTATATTTGCGATTTTTTGTATTAATATAGGATAATTGTACTTTAGGGTCAACAACTTCGTCTCAGGTTCTTATATCTTAGCCGTGGAATTGATAAACGCGGCATTTCAAAGTGACGAGTGTCTCATATATTTGCGATTTTTCGTATTGATACAGGGTAAATGTAGTTTAGGGTCAACATCTTCGTTTCAGGTTCTTATATTTTAACCGTAAAATTGATAAACGAGGCTTTTCAAAGTGACGGGTTTTATACATCTGCGATTTTTCGTATTGATACAAGATAATTGTACTTTAGGGTCAACAACGTCTCAGGTTCTCTATATTTTAGCCGTAAAATTGATAAACGAGGCATATAAAGGAGACGAGTATCATATATTTGCGATTTTCGTATTGATACAGGATAATTGTACTTTAGGGTCGACAACCTCGTCTCAGGTTCTATATATTTTAGCCGTAAAATTGATAAACGAGGCATTTAAAAGAGACGAGTGTCTCATATATTTGCGATTTTTCGTATTGATACAGGATAATTGTACTTTAGGGTCAACACCTTCGTTTCAGGTTCTTATATTTTAGCCGTAAAATTGATAAACGAGGTATTTAAAAGAGAGGAGTGTCTCATATATTTGCAATTTTTTGTATTAATACAGGATAATTGTACTTTAGGGTCAACAACCTCGTCTCAGGTTCTTATATCTTAGCCGTGGAATTGATAAACGCGGCATTTCAAAGTGACGAGTGTCTCATGTATTTGCGATTTTTCGTATTGATACAGGGTAATTGTAGTTTAGGGTCAACAACCTCGTTTCAGGTTCTTATATTTTAACCGTAAAATTGTTAAACGAGGCATTTCAAAGTGACGAGTGTCATGTATTTGCAATTTTTCGTATTGATACCAGATAATTGTACTTTAGGGTCAACAACGTCTCAGGTTCTTATATTTTAGCCGTGGAATTGATAAACGAGGCATTTCAAAGTGACGAGTGTTATATATCTGCGATTTTTCGTATTGATGCAGGATAATTGTTCTTTAGGGTCAATAACGTCTCAGGTTCTATATATTTTAGCCGTAAAATTGATAAACGAGGCATTTAAAAGAGACGAGTATCATATATTTGCTATTTTTCGTATTGATACAAGATAATTGTCATTTAGGGACGACAACCTCGTCTCAGTTTCTTATATTTTAGCCGTGGAATTGATAAACGAGGCATTTAAAAGAGACGAGTATCATATATTTGCGATTTTTCGTATTGATACAAGATAATTGTCATTTAGGGACGACAACCCCGTCTCAGGTTCTTATATTTTAGCCGTGGAATTGATAAACGAGGCATTTAAAAGAGACGAGTATCATATATTTGCGATTTTTCGTATTGATACAGGATAATTGTACTTTAGGGTCAACACCTTCGTTTCAGGTTCTATATATTTTAGTCGTAAAATTGATAAACGAGGCATTTAAAAGAGACGAGTGTTACATATTTGCGATTTTTCGTATTTATACAAGGTAATTGTCATTTAGGGTCGACAACCTCGTCTCAGGTTCTATATATTTTAGCCGTAAAATTGATAAACGAGGCATTTAAAAGAGACGAGTGTCTCATATATTTGCGATTTTTTGTATTAATACAGGATAATTGTACTTTAGGGTCAACAACTTCGTCTCAGGTTCTTATATCTTAGCCGTGGAATTGATAAACGCGGCATTTCAAAGTGACGAGTGTCTCATGTATTTGCGATTTTTCGTATTGATACACACGGCGGTCAGATTGGCAGAATTTTCACCCAAGTGACGTCATCTTAACAGCTCATAATGGCGCCTCCCGCGCCTAGCTATTTCGTAAGGACGATGACACAACCCTCTCATTCCTTGAGAAATATATTGACTATGTTATATTTATTATTATTATTTTAGCATCATAAAATTAAGCTAAATAAAAATTAGTATGTTAGAGTAACTCATTTAACCTCTTAAATGGCCATTTTTGCAAATTTTACCTAAGTTAAAGCAGCCATACATTGCATTATTATCGTTTTTGACCTCTATTTTGATTTGTAACTAAAAGCTATCACCTCGGTCAACAATGAAACAGGAGAAATCTCTATCAGAATAGGTTTCTGCGTGGTTCTACTTTGTGACTTTTTGATAGAAGTTGAAAATATTATTCCGGATCGCCAAAATATGTCAAATTTTTGGATTTTTGAATATTTGGTTGTCATATATCAAGTTTGCCGTAACTTTTTTAAATTTTAACAAGGTAGAAATTGTAATCAATGTTTATGGAGTCTGCTCAAGAAAATTCAGATGCAGGTTTAAGGTAAAACTGGAGTTACAAATCAATATGTAAAGTGCATTTTAATTTCTACCGAACACCATAACTTTTCGTGCGAGTCCTAGCAGTGGAAAATGTTTTGGCCATTATGTTTTTTTAATTTTAGCCAATAAAAAGCGTAGCTATACATTTTACTTTTTTTAAATCGGCCTAAAACTAGTTAGTAAATAGCTAGCTAAGATTATTTGCATTCAGTAGAGTAGAACATATAGTATAGAAAAGCTCTAGCTAAAATATAGCTAGCTATATAGCTAGGTAGCTAAACTTAGCCTTGTTTAGCCAAAAATTACCATCAACAGGAGCTAAATTTCATGGCCCAGAATGGTTTACGCCAGTTCGGAGAGCCACGTATTGGGAAATTTGCTGACAGAATGCGCCCAGAACCCTTGCATCTCGAAATCAACAGTTGGCAACATGTGTTAACTTTACTTTACCAGGAGTCCGTTAGGTGTGGTAGTGTGGAAGAAAAATCCTGTGCGTGATGGAACTGTTCCAGGATGTGGTTTAAAGTATCTTGCAAAACAGATTAAAGAGCAGTATGTTAGAGAATCAGAACGATGGAAGCGTCTTGATGTTCGTTTAATCGGATCCCAAGAAATATATCTTGCAAAGTACAGCTATCGGCTTGTTGATTCTCTAAAATTCACTCAAACTGAAAATGCGTTTAGAATTAAAAAGCTTGCTTTGGCGAAGATTTGCGAGTCACTCCGTGACATTGGAGCACTAATCAATAAAATTCATGTTGATGCAAAGTATGCTGACGATGTTGCAGATGCTTGTAAAACATATTTCAACTTGTTTGCACTGTTCTTCCCAGAAAAATGTCAGAGCACTGTTTGGACGTTTGGATATGCAGTGCCCTATCATGCCAAAATTTTATTTTATTTATATGGTATTGGATACGGAATCTTGTCAATGCAAGGAAAGGAAGCCAAACATTCTGCCATCAAACAAGAATTAAGATCAGAATCAAACAGATCTTTAGATCAAGACGAACGAGGGAAATGGCATCAACTAATGAGGTCAAGCTATGTACGTAACTTCTCTACCTACCGTATCATTTTCCTACAAAGGCAACCTATCACTCCCACTATAGACCAAGAAAGCCAAATTTGGATGATAGTGATGTTATTTATTGTCATTGCTCACGTCCCTCCTTTAACAATTCTGATATTTGTGAAACCTGTTTCAATTCAACAAAGATTATTCAATGTGCTCAAAGTGGTCATTTGATTGCAGATGTTGTTGCAATATTAAAACCAGTTGCATGTAAGAGTTGTGAAATGACATTTTCTGATGAATCTATGCTAAGCTGTCATGTGAAATCAAGTCATACTAAAGGTCGCTGTGTCAATCCAAATATTATCATCCCATCACAATTAACCATGTCTGAGCTCAGAAGTCATCTAAAAATTCGCAATCGTTCTATTGCTGGGAACAAGGAAGTATTAGTTCGTAGATTAGAAGGACTTCCTTCAAGTGAATAATGACAGTTCATTTTGCAGAGTTTTATTTAGTTTTTAAAGTATTGTTATATAGCCAGCAGAAAAAAAGAAAATCTGGTAGCAAATAATAGCTTTTTCTTGTCACTAATTCACTGTATACATTCCAAAACACATTGCCCCATAAATACATTTAATTGATACAAAATATTTATACTGAAAATTGGTCTTTCCTATATGTATTATTAGAGTGATTTTGGCAAGATTATCGTAGAAATTAGCAAATAAGTTTTTCATTCATTTTCCTGTTATTGGACTAACCTGCACAAATTAAAAATTGTTTTCGTATTGATGCCTTGTTGGTCTAATGGCTGTGACACTCATGAAAAATGAGAGATCTAGGTTCGAATCCTGAACAGGGCTAAACCTAAAAAACAAATATATCAAGTACAATCATTGGATAAACTAGTGTAGGTATTAGAATAATAGTTACCCTCAACTAGGAATTACTGCACAACTCACTTTCTAGATTTTTATAATCTAGGTGACTGGGGCCAGCTCGTCAAAGTCAGATTTTGTAGCTATGATTTATGTATAGAGAGTGACAGGGTATGACCCTGCATCTGCAAAGACACCTGTAAAGGGATCCTGCTGTTTTGCATTAAATTACACTCTCATAATAATATAGATAATGTACTGTTCATATAGAGAAATTAACATTTGGCTTTTAATGAAATAATTGCACCATAATTTCTTTAACCTTTTTTATTTCCACTAAGCTCATAGGATGTATACACAACCCATCCTCTTAATTAATAAAAACTAAAAACAAACTGACAATCTGAAAATATACTAGCATTCTGTTTAAACTTTTACACTATTTTCAATATATATAAATAAACCTGAGATATCTAATATTTCTACTAATGTCATATGTCCTGTGAAATTTGATTGATAGAAAGATTGTTTGATTGTTAAAAAAGTAGGATAACCTCATTTGTTTCTAGCATATATATATACTGCAAATGTGGGTGTTTTGTGTTAAACCACAATAACCACAGATAAAATGGAAATGGTTTTACCAATAACTGAGACATGTTCCTTTTAAGTTATGTTGTAAGTCAAACTATACTAACTCCTACCACCAATTTTGAAAAAATCCTAATTGTTAGCATATCCTGTCATGCATGGTGCACTGCTATTTGACCTTTGACCGATTGTGTGGGTAAACAAACCCTTTTCAAGAGAAACAAAAATGGTAAACCGTACTTAAAAAAACACATTCTATATTTATTATATCTACAGTCAGTTATTGCTGAAATCATTTTAATTTTTATTGTAGAAGCTAGGAAAAAGGGTTAAGTCCCTACTGCACTTAAATTAACTACATCAACTAGGCAGACGTCACAAATATCTGGTGTTAGAGTCATTTGAGCACCAAAAATAGAGTCGGTCAGTCGGCAACTCAAAGATTCGAAAAATTGTATCCAACCATCCAGCCATCAACGCGCGCCATCAAACCATATACATTTTCCAACCAACTTCTCTACATTGTCATCCATTGAACTACCCATACTATAGTCCTTCTCACTCTTTGAAATATCATCAAACCACTGACGCTCGAAGGTGCCTAACTTCAGTTCAACATCACACCAAAATTTCTCATTTCTTTCTGTATCCATCACGAAAATTAAAAACAATAAGCAATACAATATGGCCGTCTTTCTTCTCAAAACTGGAAAATAACCCGGGACAACATACTTTACCGGAACCGATTTTTTTTTCACCAGACGGAAAATAAGAAATCGAGAAAAACGGCTACCGTAATCTCAGATATTCATATATTGCGCAATAGCTGCAAACGGGAGGAAATCGAAAGAAAATGACCGCCGTGTTAGGGTCAACAACCTTGTTTCAGGTTCTTATATTTTAGACGTAAAATTGATAAACGAGGCATTTAAAAATGACGAGTGTCTCATATATTTGCGATTTTCCGTATTGATACAAGATAATTGTCATTTAACGACGACAACCTCGTCTCAGGTTCTATATATTTCAGCCGTAAAATTGATCAACAAAGCATTTAAAAATGACGAGTGTGTCATATATTTGCGATTTTCCGTATTGATACAAGATAATTGTCATTTAGGGACGACAACCTCGTCTCAGGTTCTATATACTTCAGCCGTAGAATTGATCAACGAAGCATTTAAAAATGACGAGTGTCTCATATATTTGCGATTTTTCGTATTGATACAGGATAATTGTCACTTAGGGACGACAACCTCGTCTCAGGTTCTATATATTTTAGCCGTAAAATTGATAAACGAGGCATTTCAAAGTGACGAGTGTTATATATTTGCGATTTTTCATATTGATACAACATAATTGTCATTTAGGGACGACAACCTCGTCTCAGGTTCTATATATTTCAGCCGTAAAATTGATAAACGAGGCATTTAAAAGAGACGAGTATCATATACTTGCGATTTTTCGTATTGATACAAGATAATTGTCATTTAGGGACGACAACCTCGTCTCAGGTTCTATATATTTCAGCTGTAAAATTGATAAACGAGGCATTTAAAAGAGACGAGTATCATATACTTGCGATTTTTCGTATTGATACAAGATAATTGTCATTTAGGGACGACAACCTAGTCTCAGGTTCTATATATTTCAGCCGTAAAATTGATAAACGAGGCATTTAAAAGAGACGAGTATCATATATTTGCGATTTTTCGTATTGATACAAGATAATTGTACTTTAGGGTCAACAACCTCGTTTCAGGTTCTTATATTTTAGCCGTAAACCTGATAAACGAGGCATTTCAAAGTGACGAGTGTCTCATAAATTTGCAATTTTTTGTACTAATACAGGATAATTGTACTTTAGGGTCAACAACTTCGTCTTAGGTTCTTATATCTTAACCGTGGAAATGATAAACGCGGTATTCCAAAGTGACGAGTGTCTCATATATTTGCGATTTTTCGGATTGATACAAGATAATTGTACTTTAGGGTCAACAACGTCTCAGGTTCTTATATTTTAGCCGTGGAATTGATAAACGAGGCATTTCAAAGTGACGAGTGTTATATATCTGCGATTTTTCGTATTGATACAGCATAATTGTCATTTGGCACGACAACCTTGTCCCAGGTTCTATATATTTCGGCCGTAAAATTGATAAACGAGGCATTTCAAAGTGACGAGGGTCATGTATTTGCGATTTTTCGTATTGATACAAGATAATTGTACTTTAGGGTCAAAAACTTCGTCTCAAGTTCTTTTATCTTAGCCGTGGAATTGATAAACGAGGCATTTAAAAGATACGAGTATCATATATTTCCGATTTTTCGTATTGATACAAGATAATTGTACTTTAGGGTCAACAACCTCGTTTCAGGTTCCTATATTTTAGCCGTAAAAATGATAAACGAGGCATTTAAAAGAGACGAGTGTCTCATAAATTTGCGATTTTTTGTATTAATACAGGATAATTGTACTTTAGGGTCAACAACTTCGTCTCAGGTTCTTATATCTTAGCCGTGGAATTGATAAACGCGGCATTTCAAAAAGTTGACGAGTGTCTCATATATTTACGATTTTTCGTATTGATACAGGGTAATTGTAGTTTTAGGGTCAACACCTCGTTTCAGGTTCTTATATTTAACCGTAAAATTGATAAACGAGGCATTTCAAAGTGACGAGTGTCATGTATTTGCAATTTTTCCGTATTGATACAAGACAATTGTACTTTAGGGTCAACAACTTCGTCTCAAGTTCTTTTATCTTAGCCGTGGAATTGATAAATGAGGCATTTAAAAGAGACGAGTATCATGTATTTCCGATTTTTCGTAATTGATACAAGATAATTGTACTTTTGGGTCAACAACCTCGTTTCAGGTTCTTATATTTTAGCCGGAAAATTGATAAACGAGGCATTTAAAACAGACGAGTGTCTCATAAATTTGCGATTTTTTGTATTAATACAGGATAATTGGTACTTTAGGGTCAACAACTTCGTCTCAGGTTCTTATATCTTAGCCGTGGAATTGATAAACGCGGCATTTCAAAGTGACGAGTGTCATGTATTTGCAATTTTTCGTATTGATACAAGATAATTGTACTTTAGGGTCAACACTTCGTCTCAAGTTCTTTTATCTTAGCCGTGGAATTGATAAACCGAGGCATTTAAAAGAGACGAGTATCATGTATTTCCGATTTTTCGTATTGATACAAGATAATTGTACTTTAGGGTCAACAACCTCGTTTCAGGTTCTTATATTTTAGCCGTAAAATTGATAAACGAGGCATTTAAAACAGACGAGCGTCTCATAAATTTGCGATTTTTTGTATTAATACAGGATATTGTACTTTAGGGTCAACAACTTCGCTTCAGGTTCTTATATCTTAGCCGTGGAATTGATAAACGCGGCATTTCAAAGTGACGAAGTGTCTCATATATTTGCGATTTTTCGTATTGATACAGGGTAATTGTAGTTTAGGGTCAACAACTTCATTTCAGGTTCTTATATTTTAACCGTAAAATTGATAAACGAGGCATTTCAAAGTGACGAGTGTCATGTATTTGCAATTTTTCGCATTGATACAAGATAAATTGTACTTTAGGGTCAACAACCTCGTTTCAGGTTCTTATACTTTAGCCGTACACCTGATAAACGGGGCATTTCAAAAGTGACGAGTGTCATGTATTTTGCAATTTTTCGTATTGATACAAGATAATTGTACTTTAGGGTCAACAAACGTCTCAAGTTCTTATATTTTAGCCGTGGAATTGATAAAACGAGGCATTTTCAAAGTGACGAGTGTTATATATTTTCCATTTTCGTATTGATACAGCATAATTGTCATTTAGGCACAACAAACCTTGTCCCAGGCTCTATATATTTCGGCAGTAGAAGTGATAAACGAGGCATTTCAAAGAGACGAGTGTCTCATATATTTCGATTTTCGTATTGATACAGGATAATTGTACTTTAGGGTCAACAACTCGTTTCAGGTTCTTATATTTTAGCCTGTAAAATTGATAAACGAGGCATTTAAAAGAGACGAGTGTCTCATATATTTGCGATTTTTGTATTAATACAGGATAATTGTACTTTAGGGTCAACAACTTCGTCACAGGTTCTTTATCTTAGCCGTGGAATTGATAAACGAGGCATTTAAAGAGACGAGTGTCTCATATTTGCGATTTTTCGTATTAACAGATAATTGTACTTTAGGGTCAACAACTCGTCTAGGTTCTTATATTTAGCCGTAATTGATAAACGAGGCATTTCAAAGTGACGAGTGTCTCATATATTTGCGATTTTTCGTATTGATACAAGATAATTGTACTTTAGGGTCAACAACGTCTCAGGTTCTTATATTTTAGCCGTGGAATTGATAAACGAGGCATTTCAAAGTGACGAGTGTTATATATCTGCGATTTTTGTATTGATACAGCATAATTGTCATTTGGCAGCGAACAACCTTGTCCCAGGTTATATATATTTCGGCCGTAGAATTGATAAACGAGGCATTTCAAAGTGACGAGGGTCATGTATTTGCGCTTTTTTCGTATTGATACAAGATAATTGTACTTTAGGGTCATCAACTTCGTCTCAAGTTCTTTATCTTAGCCGTGGAATTGATAAACGAGGCATTTAAAAGAGACGAGTATCATATATTTCCGATTTTCGTATTGATACAAGATAATTGTAACTTTAGGGTCAACAACCTCGTTTCAGTTCTTTTATTTTAGCCGTAAAATTGATAAACGAGGCATTTAAAAGAGACGAGTGTCTCATAAATTTGCGATTTTTTGTATTATACAGGATAATTGTACTTTAGGGTCAACAACTTCGTCTCAGGTTCTTATATCTTAGCCGTGGAATTGATAAACGGCATTTCAAAGAGACGAGTGTCTCATATATTTGCGATTTTTCGTATTGATACAAGATAATTGTACTTTAGGGTCAACAACCTCGTTTCAGGTTCTTATATTTTAGCCGTAAAATTGATAAACGAGGCATTTCAAAGTGACGAGTGTCATGTATTTGCATTTTTCGTATTGATACAGATAATTGTACTTTAGGGTCAACAACGTCTCAGGTTCTTATATTTTAGCCGTGGAATTGATAAACGAGGCATTTCAAAGTGACGAGTGTCATATATTTGCGATTTTTCGTATTGATACAAGATAATTGTACTTTAGGGTCAACCTCGTCTCAGGTTCTTATATATTTAGCCGTGGAATTGATAAACGAGGCATTTCAAAGTGACGAGTGTTATATTTCGATTTTTCGTATTGATACAGTAATTGTCATTTAGGCACGACAACCTTGTCCCAGATATGCCGTAGAATTGATAAACAGGCATTTCAATGACGAGTGTGTCATGTATTTGCGATTTTTCGTATTGATACAAGATAATTGTACTTTAGGGTCAACAACGTCTCAGGTTCTTATATTTTAGCCGTGGAATTGATAAACGAGGCATTTAAAGAGACGAGTATCATATATTTGCGATTTTTCGTATTGATACAGGTAATTGTCATTTAGGGTCGACAACCTCGTTCAGGTTTTATATTTTAGCCGTAAAATGATAAACGAGGCATTTAAAGAGACGAGTGTCTCATATGTTTGCGATTTTTGTATTATACAGGATAATTGTACTTTAGGGTCAACAACTTCGTCTCAGGTTCTTATATCTTAGCCGTGGAATTGATAAACGAGGCATTTCAAAGTGACGAGGTTATATATTTGGATTTTTCGTATTGATACAAGATAATTGTCATTTAGGGACAAAACCTCGTCTCAGGTTCTATATATTTTAGCCGTAAAATTGATAAACGAGGCATTTAAAAGACGAGTGTCTCATATATTTGCGATTTCGTATTGATACAGGATTTGTACTTTAGGGTCAACAAC
>JASGCC010000408.1:0-127924 GCA_030067915.1 Hydractinia echinata | reverse complement strand
AAGAAGAGAGAGATTAAAGCTTTATAAGCTTTTTAGTGATTTTATTTTTCAAATAAAATTGACTTTAGTTATCAAAAAAAGTTTACTTCGCCTTTGATTAAAAAAGTTTGTTATGATTTTAAAAAATCTTGATTGGTTTAAATTCTCGCGAAATCAAGCTGATTGGGTTAAAAGACAATGTCATAGCGGATCAACCGTGACTAAGTTAAGGGGGATTTTCACGAAGCGAATTGAACGACGAATTCGACGGCGAATTCGATGGCGAATTCGCTTTTTAATTTTCACGACAAAATAAATTAGGCGCCAAATTCATTGTTTACATTAGTTAACCGCGTTCTGATTGGTCAAAAACTAGCAGCGAAACCTTTAGCCGCGAAAAAGTAGGAACTGTTTCTACTTTTCGATGCAAAATCAAAACAAACAAAACTGCGTATGCTCAGATACAATTCGCCGTCGAATTCGCCGTTCAATTCGCTTCGCGAAAATCCCCCTTAAAAAACAATGTGCCTGTTTTTCGATCGCTGATTTCGCATTTCTGTACAGAAAATGCAGCAAACACTTGCAACATTCAAAAATGTGTTCTGTTTCATATTTTTTAGGTACAGCAACGAGAAGGATGCTAAGAGACGCAACTCTGCCGATCACAATGTTCAAGAATATGTTTTAGAAGAAAAGTGTATTACTAAGACTTCAATAAATCTTAACCTCGATACGGCTTGGTATTTCCTTGTGTACGACGATGTTGAGAAAAACAACTTGGCGGATTAGTGTACGTAAAACTCGTTTTAGTAACAAAAGCTTCTGAAGTTATGGCGTAGAACACGCCAAGACCTCCAGCATTGTTTTTTTTTATATATTAACGCTCTGACATAGAAAAAAAATTGGCTAGATCCGCGCCTCCCGCCAAGCTCTTTGATAAAAAGATCCGCGACATGGCTGCTTAGGCTACGGAAGATGATAGGGATGTGCATTGAGATTTTGTACCCCAAGTTACAGTTGTTGTGCGCCGCATCTCGGTAGAAAACTGTGTACTGGCAGTGATCTCTTACCTTGCGGTTGTTGCAGGATCGTCAAAGGGCTTTATGCAGATTTGGCATTCCGTTGCCTCATTATATTCCTTCTCTAACACATCAGTGACTTCTATTATTGGCTGTGTTGGGACGTATCGCACAAACTCTTTACCTCTTCCTCCAGATTGTCTACGATACAGTCCTTGTCACAGTAACCATCAACAAATATGGCACAACTTCATTTGCAAACTTGTTGCACATGCCCCAGCCAGATGGTACGTGCTCGTTTATTTTCTTCGTGTAGAGGTGTAACGAATCCATCCTCCAATCCTCCACAGGGATGAGCATACAGTTTAGATAGACATGCTGCCCTTTGCGCTTTGCACGATTCTCCCTGCTCATCAATCTAGATATACTCTTTCTGGTGTAGTGCGTCATCTTACCATTCGTGACGTGCAGTACGTTCACCGCGATGTCCGAGTTTTTCTTCTGGAACTTGGATATGCGTGTGATAGCCATCGGGGACTACCCTGGCAGTTGTAACTCTCGTAGTTTAGATATTCGATTCGGAGTTTTGCCTATATCTTTATGGTGCAGAGATACTACAACGCTCCACTTGATACACTCTTCATTATAATTCATAGGGCTGATGAAAGCCTTCTTTGCACTGATTCACGCAGACAGCTCGATAAATTGCATCTTGTGAGTTGCAGATTGAATTTATGTCCATGTTGATGATCTGATCTACATGCATCTTGATCTGTGCGAGCATAGTATACAGAAACTCATCTACATCACTGCCCTAGGAGATCTCTGTAAGGTTACTTCTGAATATCTTCTGAATACTGTTTTCGTGTTCTTGTTTATTAGACATTTCTGCATTAACTAAGCACGGTGAAACCCTTTGCAAAAAAATGACAATTTGGCTCTTTAGCTACCACTGGCTAAAGAGTGAAAGTAGCTAGCTAGCATTTTTTGGCTGCAATAAATCCTCAATTAATAATTCTTAAGCTAAATGCAGTTATGTAGCTACAACTTTTACTGTAATATGTAAAACATTTACTGTAATAAAAAATATGTAAAACTTTGGAAAATGTCTAAAGTTTAATGATTCAATGAGACAACAGGGTTTAATTTTTGGTGACAATTAATTTTGTAATAATAGGTTAATTTCAAAGAAACGTATTCCAACATATAAAATTTCTGAGTAATCGTTTTAGCTGAAGGAGGTACTGAATAATTTTTGAACTTTCACTAGAAATTATTCTGCAAAATAACAAAACAAACAATATTTTTTAATTATGACGGATTCAATCAGATTGTAACCTGTGCTGCAGCTTTAGTTGTGGAAAAGGTATTTTTTTGAAAAATACATTACAACCAGAAGCATGTGAGTGCTTCACCGTATAGCTGTACTAAGCGCTCCAAGTGGATTTAACCTACAATTAAGCGCTGAAAAAGTAAGGCTTTATCGCTATAGCGCTCTACATAGCCGGTCACATGGCATGCCTTTATACTGGCGATTAAATGATCACATAAACCATTAACACTCCTTACTTTGGTTGTTCGGTTAATCTTTTTTTGTTATGGTTGTGTGCATCTCCTTTAAATTGACCAGCATTGAAAAAACCGAAACGGTTTCAAATTAGCCTCATTATCTGATTGTACAAACAATCTACAATACCTTTAAAACGATTAGGTCTAGGTAAGATGTGTTAGCTAATGCTGCTTCATCTGGTCTAAACCAGTTGTTGCTAGAAGATATATTGGTGCTAGAAATAAAATACAGACCAGATTTAAAGAAATATCGATTCAACAAATTGACGTCAATCCTGCACTCAATGACGTCATATGGCTATCGGTTACCTTTTAAATACGTTATGCCACATATACCAAGATTAACATCAAAAGTACCAAGTATAACATCATGAGCGCTTGTTCTTTAATTTCTCTGGAAAATACAAGTCACTTTATCTTTAACGTTAAAATAAGGGCCTTCCTGTAGATATCACGTCCGTATTGATATCAATGACATATTAAACACTTTTTGTAGAACCATTTTTTTAAACACTTTACAAGTTTCATACCTTGACATTTAAGACGTGAGAATTTTAACACCGGGCCGATTTTATCAGGGTGTCATTTTTGGTATGTTTGACGTTTGAAGGAAATCCAGATATAACAAGGCTAAACCACTTTCGAGTTGGTCGTTAAAATCATTCACCGTGTGATGAAAGTGATTTAATGTTCAGGTATCCTAGCAGTTAATCCCTCTTCAACTGGTCTCCATTGGAATCTAACTTCTGTGAATTTCTTTTCGCAATAACCCCTTAATATTTACCCTACTGTTCTAGATTCTAAATCATAGTCGATCAAAAAATAGAATTATAGAATTGCTTTTTCTTGTTCTAAAAACCTAAAAGTGGCATACTAAAGAAAAATGGTCAAAATTTCACTAATAACTATTTACCCCTTTAGAGATAGGGAAATGTATGTTCTAGCGCAGGTGCAGGCGCACGCACACACGTCACACGGCAAGTCCCAACAAATCTCTGTATATCCAGTACCATGCCATGCTTAGCCATATATATAAAAAATCATACAAAAATGAGTCAAAAAAACTCTAGCGCACCTAGTAGGGGAATTCCGCACATTGTTGACGTCATCAAAAAATTAACGCATGCGCAGTAAAGATGCATTAGTTTTGACCACATCGAAATCGTCCGTAATCGAAAAAATCTATAAATAAAGAAATGAACGCGAACGACACAGTCAAACAATTACGAGATATTGCTAAAAGCTGTGGTTTAACCGGGTATTATAGGCTACGCAAGGCTGAATTGATTGCCCTATTGGATGACGTACCACAGAGGCCACCTAGAGGGGCCGGACAACGAAAAACAATCAGGCCCGTGACTATAGTACCAACACCGGAGGCCATGGACATTTTTGAGGGATAGGAAATGTCGAAAAATCGTTCGATCGTGGAAACCAAGATGCAGGGATGGTACAACTGGCTAGTGAACGCAGTTCCAAAGCCTATAAAAGAGGGAGTCAAGAGAACCTATGCAGCCTTCAAGCGTAGGGTGATGAATCTCTATAATAGGACATCTAACACGGGACCTACCCTTCACGCTGAGGTCGAACAGGAGGCCGGGGAAGACTACCCAGAAGATATTCAAAATCCATATGACCAACCGGGGCAAGATTTTAAACCTCAAGAACATAAGCATGCCCTCCACAGGACCTTCCGAAGTTTCCGCATTCCTGGTATAGGAGGGGCCGACGTAGACGGGTATATAGGGATGGTAAGACCCAACGTGAAAGCCTTGATTGAGGAGCAGGTAGAAGATATGGGCTCGGCAAAGATACAGCTGTCCCTATGGATAATGTGGAAGAAGCCATCAAATATGGAGGGGGTCAACGATGAGTATATTGAGGTGAAGAAGGCCTTTAATTCAAATATGGCATCGGCCTTCCAGGGTAGCGATGTGGATGACGTGCTGGATAGGATGTTTGCCCAAATCAAAACACATGTGGAACATCCAGCATTACCTCAAAGCGGCTTTACGATTAGTCGAATCCTACACCTTGATATTGATATCCATAAGCTAAGGCTAACGAGAGGGTCTTCATACATAGAACCCCCAAAATGGATAGCGTCAAAGAAGGCTATCATCAACCCAAAAAATGAAGATGAAGAGTGCTTTAAATGGGGCATTATAGCATCACTACACCATACCGAGATTGAAAGGGATCCACAAAGAATCACTAAGCTGAGACGCTACGTAGACCTATACAACTGGCAGGATATAGAGTTCCCGACAACCATCAAGGATATATCCAAGTTTGAAAAGAATAACACGGACATTGCGGTGAACGTCCTGTACATACAAGATAAGAAGAAAAATATCCTGAGGCGATCGGAGCACAACGGACGTAGCAAGCAGGTGAACCTGCTGCTCATCACCGATGACAAAAAAACCCACTGCACAGCTGTGAAGAGCCTATCGCGGCTCCTAGGTATTGAGACCTCTTTTGCCTGAACTGCCTACAGGCCTTTCCTACAGCTGAATCGAGAGACAAGCACTATCGATATTGCAGGGACCACGAGGCAGTCAAGATCACGATGCCAACAGGAGGCTGAGAAATGGCTATTCTATAGAGATGGCCAACAACAATTTAATGCACCCTTTGCTATCTATGCGGACTTCGAGAGTCTACTCATCCCAGTAGAAGAAGATGCCAGGGAGAACCAAGACAAAAAAGCTGAACAAGCATGTACCATCCGGTTGGTGTACCTATAGTACCTTTGCCCTATGGACCCGTACCAACCCACTAACAGTGTACCGTGGTCAAGGACTGTGTGACGAGGTTTGTGGACCATCTGGAGGACGAGGTAAAACTTCTATAATAATACCTACCTGCAACATACCCATGCTGGGAACTGACAGAGGTCCTAAAAAAGGGAACATGGATGAGCCACGCACTGTCACATCTGCCTAAAGTCGTTTGACGACTGCGAAATAACCGCAAAGTTAAGGACCATTGTCACTATACGGGGCTGTATAGAGGTGCGGGCCCATAATAGCTGCAACCTCAATATAGGATACCTACCTGTAATATCCACAATCTTTCAGGGTATGACGCACACCTGTTTATCGGGACTTAGGTGAAAAATAATAACACAGACGATATGGGGTGCATAGCCGAAAATACTGAGAAATATAATCAGTTTTTAACGTTAAAATTAAGTGCCGCTGCAGGTATGGGGTATGGAGATGGGTGAGGTGTACAAGAAGATCGAAATCCGCTTCATCGATAGCTGTCGATTCATGCCATCAAGCCTGGACAAATTGGCAGGCAACCTCATTGGAACAAACGCAGCCGGTATGAAAATGCCACCAGTGTGCAGACTACCTGTCTTGAATTTCAGGGTATTAGACGCCGAGTATATGGCAAAGTTTTTGGTGTAAAAATTGCACTCGAATACTACCAAGCAACTTAATCGGGACCAGGTAAAGGCAAACGTACCATCCATGGCCAGATTCCACCGACAAGGACGACGTATTCAGGCTGATGCTTCGAAAAGGTGTCTATCCGTATTAGTATATTGGACGAATTGGCAGCGATTTGAGGAATTGGAGCTACCTCCCAAGGAGCATTCTACAGCAAGTTGAATATGAAGGGTATATCAGAGTATGATTATAAATAACGCAAAAAGGTATGGAATTGTATAACTCCAGAGGGTGATGTAGCTACCTACGGGCGATTATCATGATATATATCTCACCATGGACGTCCTGCTATTGGCCGACGTATTTGAAACATTATGCGTGACAAACACGTATGCATGACAAACTATAAGCTTGATCCTGCCCATTTCTACTCCGCACCTAGCTTGGCATGGAAGGCGGCACTCAAGTTTACTGGATCAAGCTGGAGCTCCTCACAGACCCCGACATGCTTCTGATGTTCGAGAAGGGTATCCGTGGAGGTATATGTGCAGGCGGTACAACCGTTATGCCAAAGCAAACAACAAATACATGGGAGACCAGTACGATCCAAAGGTTGAATCGTCATACCTGCAGTATTTGGATGCCAACAACTAATACGGATATGCGATGCGTCAAGACCTTCCAACAGATGGCTTCAAATGGATCTCCGACGTCGAGGCCTTTACCGAAAGGCGAATTGCTCAGCGTGTTGAAAAAAACAAGTATGGGTACATTTTAGAAGTAGATATCGACTACCCCGATAGGCTACACGATACACACAACGAACTACCATTTCTACCGGAGCGCAGGACGGTCCACAAGGTCGAGAAACTGGTACCCAAAATTTGGAAAACAAGCGGAGATATGTAGTACATATAAGAGCCCTTCACGAGGCTATAAACGTGGCTTGAATTGAAGAAGGTGCACAGGGTCATTCAATTCAATCAAAAACCATGGCTTAGGGGGTACATCAATCACAACACTAAGCTGAGAACGGCTGCCGAAAACGAGTTCGAGAAGGACTTCTATAAGCTTCATGAATTTAAGCGTATTCGGCAAGAACCATGGAGAACATTAGGAACCACCGCAACATTCAGCTTGGTTACCAACCAGGAGAAGTATACGAAGCTTGTTATGAAGCCAAATTTTAAGGGTGGGAGCCGGTTCAGTAAGCACCTCCTAGGTGTAGAGATGGGTAAAACGGAGTCAAGATGAACAAGCCTGTATACATTGGCCAGGCCATACTGGACATGTCGAGCTAATCATGTATGAGTTCCACTACGACTATATGCAGCCTAAAATATGGGTAACAAGCTGCAGCTCTTGTTACATGGACACAGACAGCTTTGTATACCACATTCGAACGGAGGACTTTTACAGGGATATTGCGCAAGATGTTGAAAATAAATTCGATACGAGTGCCTATAATCCAGATGATAACAGGCCTCTCCCATAGGAAAAAAACAAGAAGGGTAGTAGGTCTCAATGAAAGACGAGTTAGGTGTAAATATCATGAACCGAGTTCATCACCCTGAGGGCAAAACTCTATGCCTACAAGAGTCTCACGAAAGAGGGTGGTGACAGGAAGGCGAAGGGCGTGAAGAGATGTGTGACCAAAAAGTCCATAACCTTCGACGACTGTCGGCGATGTCTGGAAGAGGGCGTTGATATAATCAAGAGCCAGGTCTTAATTCAAAATAGGAGGCATCAAGGTCTATACCCAAGAAGGTATCGAAGTTAGCACTCAACAGGGATGATGATAAAAGGCTTGTACAGCCCGACCAGATTACAACACGTTGCCAGGGGTCATTACCGCCTGATGTCTACCCGGGAATAAAATGGAGGTATGTTTACTAATTGCTATACTTCTACCGTACGCTCTGATTGCTTATGGATATTTTCGTTTACAAAAGACTACTAATAAATATGTCGGAGCTTGCACAAGTATTCGACAACACCTCCGCAGAATATGAACAGATAGAGAAACCCATCGATAAACACCAGGCTTTGAAAGAGGCCCTGCGCAAAGGCAAGGGGCATCTATTACCCAAAAAATGTACCGAGGGGTTTGTTGACAAGGCCCCAGAAGAGGCTATAGATAAAGTACATACTGAGTACCTTCAACTTGTGCTTCAGGAGAAGGGTGAAAAGACTGCCAGGGCACTGCCCACCCATGCTATCAGCCTATATGCCAGCATGGTTGGAAACCTTGTTGATATTGACTCTGTTGACGAATTGCGCAGAGATATTGAGGAGGACCCCATCATCAGGGACAGCATGACAGACTTGGGGATTCTTGTGTACTGCACCATTGGGAGGTGTCCGGCACCCATCTTGGTAGCGGACATACCGGCGAGGCATATGGGAAAAAAGAAACAGGAGGAGGAGGATAATATAAATGAGTGAGGAGTCTGCTAACCAAGTCATAACCAAGAAGAACGAGGGTCGTGTTGCTGCTGGCAAGAGACTTGCCGAATGGAACCGGAAGAACAAGGCCAACCTACAGAAGAACGTGGGCAAAGGTTCTTCGCCAGATGATCAAGAACCTGTCGCAGGTCCCCACAAGTCTATGGATAATGTCTACATTTACGGCGTAGGGACGCTTGCCGTGCTTGCGATAGGAGTTGGGGTTTGGTACAGATTTGCCTCCAAAAATGGTAAGCCATGGGAAACAGGGCAAAACTCATCCAAATATCTCTATGTTCAAAATGTTACAGAATGTTTTCAAAAAAATGACACTAAATAAATGTCAGCAAGCAACGTAACCCCAAAAGAAAAGGAGATTTTAGACATGTTGTATGAAACCGTTGTAGACCTTAGTTTCACCTTTGCCTATGCCTTAGCAGGTAAGACATTCTTGGGCATAACGAGACCCTCTGCAAAAATGGACATGAATGACGTCCTCAAAATGACGGCGTACTTTGCTGCAGGTAGAGCAAGTCGTGAAATGGCCATCAAGAAGGGGTGGCTACCCGCATCCATAGTCCCGAAACCAAAATAGACCGCCTATTAAAATTTCTATCTCTCTACGAGAGATAGAAATCAATATGGAGGCCAGGGTATTGCACAAGGCGATCCCCGGAATAGTAAATGGAGGTAAAATGTTGTTCAAAATGCAAAAAAGTGTTTCTTCCTGAGATGTTCAAAATTAGGGGTAATAGTAGGACGAAGAGTTGTATAGGTTTGCCTGGCCAAGGCGAAGGAGAGGCGGCGTACCAAATGTAAGGACCCTGCTGTTATCGAATACAAATTAGACCCTCTTGATATTGACAGGGAAATTAGAGGGTTTCAACAGGATAAGGATTACCTACTTCTCTACACCCTGTTGACATACAACATCATACCCCAGTACATCGAACTCATCGGAGCACCCCCTGAGAGCCATGAAAAGGTACTGCTAGTTGCGAGGTACCCGCAAGGTATTGCGATGCCTACCGGGAAAATTGGCATATACTCCACTACCCCTCGAATACAATACCCTGAATACCAAGCTCTGCCTGCCGGGGGTCTTTGGTAAATAATCACGGTGGCGTGCTGATCTGTTCTGCCTGCGCCGACCTGTACCCTAAAATTGATAACAGGAAATGGGGTTATCAATAAATGTTAGATGTGGTCCTTGAACCCCATACAGCAATCTTTACGGGCCCGACAAGTTGCGGAAAAACGCAACGTATTCTAGACCTGTTGGAAAATGAGTATAAAAAACACTACCACAACATAGTTGTCCTGTGCTCTACTATACGGTGGAACAAGACATATCTCGAGAGGGCCTCGCTCTGGAAGGATGATTACGTGTTCCTGATCGATCCTGGGAATGAGCTGTTTGAATGGATCCAAAAATTGTCCTCATTGCTGGCGGGCGAAGGGTCGTTGTTTGTGGTTGACGATATGATAGCTGATGAAAGCCTTGATAAGCGGCGACAATGGCTACTTGAGCTGGCCATCAGTGGTAGGCATCGCAAGCATAGTTTATGGCTGCTAACGCAATCGTATACTGCCCTCCCAAGAACCTTCGAAGGCAGAAAAAAAACCTTGTTTTTGTGGTATTCCCACGAAAAGGGTGACATGAAAATGATTGACGAAGAGACTAATTTGATACCCGACTGGTCGAACATCAAGGCTGAGCTGAAAAAGTCAAAGCACGCATGCCTGTACGTGAGGTTGGAACACCCTAGGACTTGGAGGATTCTTGAATGACCGTAGAAAAAATCTACCTGAATAAAGGACAAAAAAGATGTCATCTCAAAAGGTTGTTATGGCGCTTGCCCCACACGTAGAAATCATATACGACGATTGTGATGCCCCATGGTTCAAAACGGCAGAGCTTGGTAGGCTTTTAGGGATCCATACCATGAGAACATCATACAAAAATATCAAGGGACAAAGCAGAAATAAACTTTCTCAATCATCCTTGTCCCGATTAGATATGCTAGGACGTAAGAAAAATCCGCATGATTTATTTATTTCCGCCGAAGCTGTTACGGAAATCTTGGCCCGATGCAAAAGTTTGGATGCCATTAAAATTGCGAGGCGTTGTGGTATGGAAATAAAAAACATAAAGCTTTCAACCAAGGAGGAAGGCACCCTTTACAACATCCTCACCGCTTTTGACGGTGAGGATATGGTGATGCAGCATCATATTGATGGATGTAGGATCGACCTGTACTTCCCGAGGTATAGGTTAGCTATCGAATGTGATGAATTTGGACATGTTGATAGGGATATAGGTTATGAGGTAAAGAGACAAAAACATATCGAGCAAGCCCTGGGATGCACCTTTATACGATATAACCCTGATGCCCCCAACTTCTCCATTTTTCATATCATTAACAAGATCTATCGCTATGTGTTTGCTGAAATTAACCTAGAGGACTATGTCGTAAGCGGGCACTAATTTTACTACTCTTTTGTGGGTAGTAAAATTATATGTGAAATCTACCACTCTTTAACCTCATGTGAATGACCACGTTGAAATCCCCTGGCCAGGCATTCATATATTAGAAAGATGTCATTACAGGCTTCGCTTTTCAATGCAGTACCAGCCGGAGCAATTGAAACCTTGTTCGATGGGGAAAATCAGCCTCTATTCAAGCGCGCCGATCTCGAGAGATTCCTGAATATTCCAAATGCTAGGCAGTATGGTCTTGATGGTCATATGACAATATCAAGGGGAGAAATATAGGGTCCAGTGGGTCAAGTGAGCGACTACAGCCGGTCAGGTATGCTAGGAGGAGGGAATAACCGGCATGACATCTTCGTCACGCTAGGAGGGGCCCTTGAAATTACACACCGTTCCAGGAAGCCCAAAGCAGTAAAATTAATCCCTTGGCTAGCCCAAAAAGGTGTTGAGAAATTACAGGATGAGCTCAAGGAGCAGCGTCAAGCCCTTGAGGATAAGGATATTGCCATGGCCTTCCTCGGTGATGAAATTGAGGATAGAGATAGTCAGCTCATAGTGCTGGGGGATGAAATTGAGGAGCAACAGCAACGTGCCGTGCCCCATCTCGAGGATCCTGGAAGGGATAACAGTATGGTCATTATCCAGAAGAACAACGACGATCCCTGGCCATACCTGGCCATCTGTGGCCAACAGGGGTATGTAGCGCAAAAAATACGGAATAAGCTTGTTGACTACCCCAAGGGTGAGATTGTAGTACTAGCAGAGACCCCGAATTCTATTGTCCATTACAACTGGCTTTGAGAACGTGGTCAGACATTTTAGACTAGAGGGTCAAGAGAGGGTCAGACATTTTAGACTAGGTGAACACTATACACATGAACGTCTTCTGGAGCTCGCGGAATGAGTATTTTTTGTGGCTTATCGGGACCACAAAAAATATCTAAATATAGCATCAGAGGCCCCAATAGAGGGTGCGGCAGCCGCACCCCTCCCTATGGGATATCATTTTTGACCCTTTTGGGTATATGTTAAAAGGCAGTGAAATATCAAAAAGATGGAAGCATACATAAAACAAAATTAATATACAATCAACTACGATATCCAGGCACCGTGCTACACTGTTGTATCAAGGCAGGGTCAGTGGCTGGATATTGTCCTACCTGCTTAGAAAATTTTAGGTATCGAGGTGGAGTATACTACGAGGGGTTTGAATACCCTACAGACGAAGATCTTTTAAACAGGGTATGGTCAGGGAAAAAAGCATGGGCAACATTCGCAAGAAGCGAAATTGACGAGGATCTAGAGGATAATATTGAACGTCTGGGGCTCTATATCGTTGCGGTTATGGAGAACAAGTATGGTATGATATGTTACAAGTTCGTCAAAGACAAGGACCTGAAGCTATCAGATTTGGCTGACTTGGCAAGAATAGGCGATATCCTTAACTTTCCCATACCAGATAGACGATTGATTGATATTGATTTGGAAAATGAACCCAATGTCATCAAAGGTATCGCCTAGGGGTATCCGTTCTACACCATACATTCTTTGGACTAGGTAAGAGATCCGAATGAAGATGATGACGAGGATGACGAAATAGATCTGGATGCCCTAGATGAACTCGTGAAAGCATTTTACCAATCTTTGACATCCTCCGGCGGTACCTGAACGTCCTCTAGAACCAGCATTAATTCCTCCGACACAAAGCTTCTCCCGGGACCGTCTTTCAAATAGTACAACACACGACTACCTGATACTATACGATCCAAGCTGTAAGCATGTTTGTTCCAAACGGCGTCGGTTGCGCGCCTTTTCGAATCAGCATGCTCCTCCCCTGACTGCAAGAGGTAAAGGTACAACCCATCCCCGGGTAAGGGTTTTTCCTCGGGGTATTCTTGACTTTTTGCAAGTGGTACCTCTTCGAGTTTAATCGCCCTGTTAGGTTTTAGGCCAATCATGGCGGTCTTGGTATTGTTGAGACCTTTGACGATAGCATACAAGTGTTTCACCCAAATGGTACTAGTTTCCCCGGAGACAAACTCTTGCGCATCTTGGGGTTTGAAGAGCCTTTCCGCGAGTACCTTGTTATAAGACTCTTCAAAGGCTGCGAAAGTATGGTCGTATTTTGTGGTAGCCCGTTTAATCTCAACACCTTTACCTTCTAACAGCTTCGTTACTGCTGACTTGAATTCACTACCATTATCACACTGAAAAATCTTGGGGTATCGTAAAGGCCCTGCCCTGTAGATGTCTTTGATCATATCCGCGACCTCGCTGGCTTTTTTGGTACGCAATGGCCTAGCTACCTTGTACCTTGAAGCAACGTCAATACCCGTGAGAATGTACTTGTACGTATTGCCATACAGCTTATCGTGGGGCATATACAGCAGATCAAACTGATGCATCTCGTTCGGGACCGTAATGGTAAAATGAGGGTAATCGATCCTTTTAGGGCCTTTGATATGCCGGAGCCAGAGCAGCTGCCTGGATAGCCAGTGAGTGACTAACTTTTTTGATAGGCCGCCCTCCTTCGCTAGCAGTCTGATAGCTTTTCTTCCGCCCCACAGATGCTCTGGGGTGTAGTAAATTTGGCTTAATTTCTCCGCCTCCTCATCGGTAACAATATGTTTTGACATGTTGTTTATTACATGTCAAAAAACGTTTACAGATATATGTATGCCGCGAACCCTAGCAGAGACAATGATCCAACAATGAAGGTAAGCTCGCCATCTTGCTGTGGTTTGGAGGGTACATAGAAATCAGACAATTGCGGGGCCTTCTTGCTTGATGCTATATAGTATTGATACAGGTCGTCGTCCAACTCTTTTAGGCTTTTACCGACCTTTATTTGCAGTTCCCTTTGCTTGTTGAACCAGTCTATTTTAGTCTGACGGTCTCGGACCCATTGGGCCTGAGCGTTCTGTAGCTGTTCCATGGCCGCGTCGTGCCTCTTCCTTTCCTCCTCTCCGTGCCCCGAAAGCTTGGAAAATAGATAGTTTGTCCCGGAAAAGGCTAATGCGTTGATTGCCGCACCTGCTACGATAACAGCGATAGTAGCCATTTTACTTTGAGACGAAACGGTTACCCTTCGACATATTTTCGCTTGCCCACATGGGTTGAATGTTGGCGTAGTGCAGTCTTTTCGCTACCTCAGCAAACGATGGAGTATCTCCATTTTCTCCGTATTTAATTGGTACCTTGTGATCAATATGCCACCCCCTGCCATAATTGTCCCAGGTCACGCCCTCAACAAACTGGGCTTCAATATGAGCTCGCAGCTTAGCCATATCGCACCCAAGGCACTCCTGGGAACTGAGCTCCTTGTTTCCCTTCAGGGCGTTGTGGGTTTGGCTTCTTACAACACCAGCTGATGTCCAGAGGGGTCGCATATAGGGCATTGGGCTCTCCTTTTTTCATGTTCGCAGAAGCTTCCACCCCCACAGTCCTTACACTGGTATTTTCGCCTACCATGTTCCCTGCAGATCTGACTTCCTTTACACTCTTTGCAATGAGACCTCTGCCTTTCATGACGGCAAATCTGGCTCCCCTTACATTCTTTACACTTGGACCTCACCCTTTGATTGGGGCATTTTGTACGTTTCTGTGACGCCTTGATAACATTCAAGCATTTGATGCAACATTTTGTCATTTGACCATTCCCCTTCATCCTGAAATTGTCCAAAGAAAGATAGTGCTTACATTTTGAGCAGCTCTTGGATCCTTCCATATTGATTTGTATTTGCCCCTGGGACAAATACAAATTGTGGTCTACTCCACGGAATGAAACCGAATTTATTCCGACTGTTTACCCTTCTTGCAGTCTTTGCAGCAAGCCCTCTGCTTTCCATGGAGGCATATTTGACTTCCTCCACAATCCTTACAATAGGCCCTCCTTTTTTCATGCTGACATATTTGACTTCCCCCACATTCCTTACATTGGGATCTCCGCCCTTGATGGGGGCATCTGTTACGTTCCCGTGACGCTTTCTTTTTATCCAGGCAACCTATTCAACTCTTCGTCCGGCTGTTCCCACTTATCTTGAACATGTCTGGGGTTAACACTTTTTTGCATTTTGAGCAGCCCTTGGTTCCTTCCGACTGTTTGCCCTTCTTGCAGTCCTTGCAGAGAGACCTCTGTCTATCATGGGGCCAAATATGACTGCCCTTGCATTCCTTGCAGAGAGCCCTTCTTTTTCATGCTGCCAAATCTGACTACCCTTACACTCCTTGCAATGGGCCCTCTGTCTATCATGGGGGCAAATCTCACCCCCCCCCACAGTCCTTGCATTAAGCCCTCCTCTTTTCATGCTGCCAAATCTGACTACCCTTACACTCCTTGCAATGGGCCCCCTGTCTATCATGGGGGCAAATCTCACCCCCCCCAGACCTTGCATTGGACCCTCCTTTTTTCATGCTGGCAAATCTGACTACCCTTACACTCCTTGCAATGGGCCCTCTGTCTATCATGGGGGCAAATCTCACCCCCCACCACAGTCCTTGCATTGGGCCCTCCTCTTTTCATGCTCGCAAATCTGACTGCCCTTGCACTCTTTACATTGAAACCTCATCCTTTCATGCTTACAAAACTGACTGCCCCACAATCCTTACAATATGCCCTCACCCTTTGATGGGAGCATTTGTTTTTGGCGCGCCGCTGTTTCTTTTTATCCAGGCATTTGATACAACTTTTTGTCGTTTGACCATTTTTCAACACCCTAAATGCATCTAGGTTTAACACTTTTTTACAATTTGGGCAGCTCTTGTTTTCTTCCATATTGATTTGTATTTGCCTCTGGGGACAAATACAAATTATGGTCACTAGTACTCCACAGAATGATAACGGCCATCTAGGATATTCAACTGCGCATCCATTAGCAGGTATACATAACACCTGAAATCCCCGGTGCCGTCAGCCTTTTTTGTCATGTGCAACGTTATCCCATCACTAAGGCGTTGTAGGGGTCTTCCGGAACCATGCAGGCTGTGGTCAGGGGAAGCCCGGAAATCTATGAATAATCAATATCTTTCATTGAAAAATCGGCCAATCGTTACTTCCGAGTCGTGGCCCCCGAGGAGGTTCGCAACCCCCTCAAAATGATCCTTGCCGAGCATCGCATGCAAATACAGTTCGTTGGGCTCGCCCTCCACAGTGATGGATACCTTCTCAATCTTTGGGTTGTAAAAGACCTCGTCGGCACCTGAGTAAGCCTTCACTTTTGCAGGGTCCACAAACAGTAGCAAGACACCTTTCAAACTCTTGGCTCGAGTATCAATTTGAAGGTTGTATGAGGTATCAGATGTTTTTCATGGTCACTACCTTGCTACGGAGTATCCGTTCATAGGGTAGTGCGATACGGCTATAACGTGACATCATAGCACTCGCCAGGCCCTCGTGGCTGACCTTGTCAAACTCCAATGAAATGTTTGTTATCTTGTAGGTGGTGTCGGCTGCCTTGGCTGCCGTACTTCCCACGGCTGCCGTACCCACATCCTTGATCACGTCACCGTACGACGCGAAATGTAGGACAAACTGTAATCTGTCGTATAATCTCGCTTGATAGTATGGTAAGTCCCTTGTTAGTTCGAACATTTTACCAAGGAGGACGCAAAATGTATTACCATACGCCGCAGCAATGGCTTTCTCCTCATCAGTCCCGACGTACTCAGTAGCCTTTACCTGCAGGGCTCTGATGGTACCATCATTGGGGTTGATTCCCTCTAGGATGAGATTGTTCTCCCGATCAAACTTAGGCAGCCACAAGTCTCTGTAGGCCGCGAGCTTGTTGTAGTCGCTGATATTCTGCACCTCGTTGCCATTCAAGGTGATGCGTAGATTTCGCACCAGGCTTTTGCCTATGTTGCTGACTAGGGTACGCTTCGTGTTGGTCCCTGTAAGCACCAGGTCAAATAGTAGCCTGATGCTCCCCGGAAAAATGTCATCATTCTGTCCTAGGTTGGGTATATCAACATAGAGGTCTTCATTCTGGTTGATTGTGGAAGGTACGTGGCTTACCTTTACCCGCTGCCGCTTTCCCTTAATGGCAAAAAGCTGCTTCGTTTCTGCGTAGGGGTCCAATGTAGTTCCAAATGCACTCGTTTATTATGGAGGGAATTTTCTCCAATAAATGGCTGATAACCCGGGATATGAACACGATATTTTTAAGGATGATGATAAACCCGATGATACTACGTCAAAACGTCCATCAACGCAGCAACTTCCATCAACGCCGGGGCCCTCAACCCAGGGGGAACAACAGGGTGCCCCAGGGTCGGGAGTTGAGGAGCATAGGAAAAAAATAGGAAAATCAAAGGTTGATGGCCTCTACGCCCATCTTAGTAAGGATACGAGGCTGATGGGGAAGCTTATTATGATACCTTTTGATGATTTTAGGGTGGAGGGGGAACGTCTTTATTTCAAGGGTATATCTATTACAGAGCGTATTTACAAGAAAAAAGGTGCCGGATTTAGATCCCCCGGAGCCATAACTTCAAACTTGAAGGTAGACCTCGTTCGGGCTATGGGTTTCCCAGACTATGTCACTACACCCAACAAAGGTCGGGCAGCGGCCCGGGCACTTGGGCAACAGATTGATGACATTGTGGGGAAGGACAGGGCTGCCGATAGCATTTCGATGCAATCTATAGAATCGATGGAGGAATTTGTGGATGCCCTGGATAGCTTTATAGAAGAAACTTCATTTGGCGGCACTGATGAAGAAGGTATCACTGAACGTGAAAGAAGGGGGCTTAACCTCGAACTCCAAACCATACGGGGTAATTTGAAGAGCCTGAAAAACAAGATGATCACATACCATAGCGAGATCGACAAGGCAAGGGGTAAGGTGAAAGAATTCGAGAAGCAGAAAGCCGGGGCAGCTAAGGGTAAGGTGAATGAACTCGATGGGAAAATCAAGGAGCTTGAGGATAAGATTGAAAAATTGAATGATAAGAAAAAGGCCACGCAGAATGCACATGGCTTACTGTCCTCTGAAATTTACAGCCAGCTGAGGACCATCAAGGAAACGTTAATGAAAATTGCCGGAGATGACACGTCCTTGCTGGAGAAGCTAAATATCCTCTTCAAAGAGCAGGGTATAACTATAGCCAGTATAGTCTCTGCTATTGGTCTACTGATAAGCACCATGGTACTTGCAGCTACAGGAGGAAGTGCCGACGGGGGTGCCGCTGGAGGAAGTGCAGCAGGTAAGGGGTTTGTGGGGAAGCAGCTGGAACGATTGGGTAAATTCCTGAAGTATTTGGCAGGTAAAGCAGGCGCTGCATTACCTGGAATTATGGGTGCCATAGTCTCATTCTTTTTGAGGGTAGCGGCAACTGTTGTCGAATACGCAGCCAAGCATCTGTACATGGCAATCGCTGCTGTCGTTGAGTTTGTCGTGGTCTATGTTGGTAAGGTGTAATATTTAGTTATTTTTTCAGACATATATACGCAATAATAAGACCTACCCCTGTCGTGATCAATGCGGCCTTGGTATCCTCGTGTTGGTTTTGTGGGGGTTGTTGTTCGGGAGGATGAGGAGGCGTAGTATGTTTTGTAGGTATGGTATGCCTTGGAGATATAGCATGTATAGGTGCTGTGGTATGTATAGGAGGTATAGCATGTATAGGTGCTGTGGTATGTATAGGTGCTGTGGTATGTATAGGTGCTGTGGTATGTATAGGGGTGCCGTGGCATGCATAGGGGGCATAGCATGCTTAACAATAGGCTTGTTGTTAACATCAACTTGGGCTCCCACATTGACATTGGCAGGTGCAATCAAAATATGATTGTTATACCCTACAATTTTGCCTATGTGGAGGTTCATGTCCGAGGGTAGCATGTACACGCTTGGCATGACGGCGAAGTTTACTGGAGTTCTGGCGTACCCCAGCACCTTCTGAAATTCAGTTATGTCCTGCCCTACATTTTCCTGACGTTGTACCATGGCTTCAAATTTCTGCATCAAAATCTGCCTTGCTGTGTAGTTGTCCGCACCGGACCCTAGTAGGGATGCTTTTGCTCATGCCTGCGATCCAAGCAACAAGACCACGTAGACGCGAATTCTCTCACTTAGCTTGATCAGGCCCTCCGATGTCAGGCCTTGACTTGTGGGTATGATGAATTTGGCCCAATCACCATCAACCTGGGGCCACCATCTTCCGTTAGTCAATGATACCGATACTGATTTTGTCTTATAGAGATCATTTGGGTTAGCACCATATTCGCGACATACCTGAGCATACCCAGAGGTTGAGTAGGGGTTTTTGTACTGACTAAAACCAGCGTTAAAAGACATGGGTACTTTCATCCTTGCCAGGATACGACGCATGTGGTAATAGATATGAAATTTAAAGATCGAGTTGACAAGTGGCACGGAGCCCGTTAGGTGCTTGGCGGAGATGCCTAATGCAGTGCTTGCGCAATAGGTGGCGAAATTCACCTGAATATTCCAGTAGTCCAAGGCCTGTCCTTTTGTCCATCCCTGAATAACAGGGTCATTGAGGTAGGTTGTTGTAACCTTGATGGGGTATTTAGTAAATTCAGGGAATGCCACGGAAATGTGTGATTCCGGAGACACGTACAGGTCCTGATGCTCCAAGTTGGTTACACCAAGTGGCCATTCTCCCCTGTTGGGCTTGTACCTTGCCTTGGGGTTGTATGAATATATGTTCATCCCTTTCTTGTAAGAAAAAAGGGATGAAGCAACTATACATTACTGATATTGCAAAGCCCACGATGTTTGAGGACTACCTGGGACAGGACACGAGAATTGCCCTAAAGTCTATCAGCATTAGACCTACATGGTTGAATATTTATAGCGACAATGATTTTGCCAACAGTAAAACGGGGCCCGATCAGAGGGTTACCCGAATTGAGATCATGAATGGCCTGTATAAGATTGAGGACCTGGCGGCTATCGTAAACAGTCAGGCAGGGGATAAGATCAAGTTGTTTGTCCTGAAAAATGGACTCTGCAGGCTACGTGTAAG
Source organism: Hydractinia echinata (assembly GCA_030067915.1). Classification (NCBI taxonomy): domain Eukaryota; kingdom Metazoa; phylum Cnidaria; class Hydrozoa; order Anthoathecata; family Hydractiniidae; genus Hydractinia; species Hydractinia echinata. Next base: position 108,029 of record JASGCC010000408.1, on the reverse strand, counting down.
TGCCGGGTATACGGTGGTCATTCATCGAAAATTGCAAGAGCTCATGGGCCTCCCCTACGATCCTAGTAAAAAAGACTACCAGGCCGGTGATTACGATTCCGAGTATAAAACTGATATATATATTCGACTACGCCTTGTGTGCCCTCAATTGGATGAAGACGACTGCTTGTTAGATGGCAAAAAGTCTAAAATTTTGGCCTTACTGCCCACCAGGGAATTAAACGCTTGGGGTGACATGCTGAGTTGGACTTTTTAAAACCCAAATTATCTACCTCTGAAGGGGTCGACAGATCGCCTCGAGTTCATGCTTACAGATGAACATCACCACGAGAAAAATGTCTCGTTCACCGGAATAACGATGCAATTGCTCAAAGAATAAATGGCTGATTTAACCAAGCTGTATCCAAATTTACCGAGCGCACCCGCAGAAGGCGCGGACATGCAGGATGAAAGCCAGAATTTTAGACTTGCCGAGATAAGAGGGATTGAGGCATTTCTAAGGGGTGAAATTAAGGAGCGTGATAGGCTCTCAAAGAAATTCAAGATGCACGGGACCTGGGTCCGATACTGCGATCATGGACTATTAGGTGTTAGTATTATCACCTCAGGTGTTGGAATCGGAGCTTTAGCCTCGGGTCTTGGTGCTCCACTGTGCATTGCCATGGGAGGTATTACGATTGCTGTAGGTATCGGGCAAGCTGGTCGACGGAACACTTCAAAAAGGCTTGGTGTGAAGGCCAGGAAACATGAGAATATAAGACTATTAGCTGACGGTAAGTTGAACTCCATCATTGACCTGATTTCAAAAGCCAACGAGAATGGAGTCATCAGCAACTACGAATTTAGTCTGATCACGCAAGAGAAGCAGAAATATATGTTGTTAAAGGAACAGATGCGACAGCGTTTTAACCGTATTGTCAACGCCATCAATGAACAGGAGCGTGCTCAGCTAGTTGCTAAGGGTCGGGAGGAGGGGAGGCAAGACGTTTTAAAAAACTGCAATCTGTACAGTATGCAAGCGCTACCTAGGGTCTCCACCTGAGTATAAACCTTAATTTTATACATTTCATAGGTCATACAAGACCTATAAAATATAGGGGTTTTTAATCCTGACTCAGCAGCCATTCAGCCTTAAAGTCCTTGTACCGACATTCCACAATATGTACCTGAGGGTAGTAGTTTTTACCTTGCACATACACCGATGATAGTGCCAGGATGGCACTGGCTTGGCATGGCTCATCATAGGGTACTGGCATACCGTGGAATTTAGTCGTGATCGCGTCTTTGTAGTATTTACGTTTGGCATTGATGTAACGGTCCTTTTTCACAGGCTCCGTCGTCAATTGCTCAGATATCAACTCGGATATCTTGTTCCAGATTTGGCGATACTTTTCAATCCAATCAGGGTACTCTTCAAAATCAAGACTCATCGCTGGCACGGCACTGGTATTATATTGGCTGACTCCATGTGGGGACCATATATTTGGTGTTTTTACCCTTAGTTTTACCACAAGGTCTCGCGTATGATACCCTACGATATACCTTTGATCCTTACCTCCATTAGAATGAACAGGGTCTGACACTGTCAGATGGTCCACGTTGAAACGGTTAATGTCGGTAAAGGTAGTCGCAAAGTTGTAGAATTCTTGGGGTTTCACAAGTTCATTTCCAAATTTCAGCATCCTTTATTTGAATTTTAAACAAGGCCCGGGGATTGCTTCTGCTCGAACATACACAACTACCATTATACGTGATGTGCTCTTGGTAGCAGTACCAACACAGCATTTTAGCTTTTATCATAAGTCTCCGTCCACAGGTACATCTGTCATACTCATCCAGAATACGTTCGCAGTCCTTACATTGCTCATCCATTTATTAAGACATCAAGACGATCTTCTAAGCCCTGGATCTTTCGTTCATTCTCCTTCTCCCTCTCTGATTCTTGTACTAATGTTAAGGCCATAAGTGGTAGGGAGATACCAATGCCAGCCATAAAGGTCATGAATACTGTGCTTCCAAATATATCGAATTTTGATTGCTGACAGTTAATGCACAGTATCAGTATACCGCAAACCAACTCATACTGATCAATATCTCAACTACACATCAAATCACCAAATGTCCTGCAAATAAAGTGTATTGTTCTCATTACTGGACAGAGCAGTCAATGTAGTCAGTGGAGAGAATGACCGAAAGAAAGATTTATCTCATATAAACAACACCTTACTTACTTGCAAATGGGTACTCGAGACAAACCATTAAAAAGGTTGAAAGTAAAATCAGGAACAGAACTGATAAGAACGGTTACGGGGAGGATGCAGAAAATGAACCAGTAGCTGTGTGTATGCCATATATACCAGAGACAAGTAACATACTTCATCGGGTATTGAAAGATCATAAAATAAAGCCAGTGTTTCAATCTAAAAACACGCTGCGTAGTATACTGTCGCATCCGAAAGACAAAATATGTCTAGAGAGTCAATGTAATATTGTCTACGAAATCCTGTGTAAGGATTGTGATGCTGTTTATGTCGGTGAAACGAGACGAATGCTCAAACAACGTGTGCAAGAGCACAAAAGAGCCGTACGCATCGCAGATACGGACAAAAATGAGATTGCGGACCATAGCTGGAAGAATGATCTGATCTGATTGGTTGGTTGATTTCGATCCTCTAATTATTTTCTAACTAATAAATAGCCCAAGATGATTACGATCATTGCCCGTCGATGACCGTTGTAGCTGTCGAAAAGTAGCCTAGATTAAACTCGCTTGTTCATGACATGATAACATCTATATTATTCAATACCAATTTACTATATTTCTCTCCGATCAAAATATCCAAAAAACTTTATAATGAATGCACAAAATTGGAAAAGTAGATCAAGGGCCGAATTTCTATTGTGGCGTCCTAATAAAGCCGGACCTGTTAAAAATATAACTTATAACCCCAAATATTTGGGGGCTCCATAGCCATAGGAAAACTCAGCGCTCTAAAGCTTCCTCTGTACATTTCGCAATCTTGGAAAATACTAAACCGCTCATTACGTCCAACAAGCGATGAGTCGACTCCAATAAACAGTGTTTACTTTCCTCTCCCTTTCATTGGTCGTGAAGAAACCCTGGGTACGAGGTTGCAGTATTACGTATAACCATTCAAAAAAGGTAATTTAAATGAAAACAAAATATTTATTTGCTCGTGCTTCTTTCAAAGATATGTGCGCCAAAAATTGAAGCCAGAAACCAGCTCACAAAGCACAATTTGATGCGTTAAGAAATTACACGTAAATAAAACTTGTTTGAGCATTTCTTTGTCTGCCCCACTCTTTATTTTTCCTCGGTTTTGTCAGACTCTTCTTCGGGGAGGTCTTCGGTTTCGTCAGACTCTTCTTCGGGGAGGTCTTCGGTTTCGTCAGACTCTTCTTCGGGGAGGTCTTCGGTTTCGTCAGACTCTTCTTCGGGGAGGTCTTCGGTTTCGTCAGACTCTTCTTCGGGGAGGTCTTCGGTTTCGTCAGACCCTTCTTCAGGGAGGTCTTCGGTCTCTTCAGGAACGTCTTCTGTTTCGTCAGACTCCTCTTCGGGAAGGCCTTCGGTTTCGTCAGATTCTTCCTCAGGAACGTCTTCGGTTTCGTCAGACAGATCTTCGGGAACTTCTTCGGTTTGGGTGTCTGCAGCATCTTCGGCTTCAGCCTCTTTTGGAGCATCTTCGGTTTCATCAGATTCCACCTCGGGGACATCTTCGGTTTCGTCGGATCCCTCCTCAGGGGCATCTTCGGTTTCGTCGGATTCCTCCTCGGAAGCATCTTCGGTTTCGTCGGATTCCTCCTCGGAAGCATCTTCGGTTTCGTCGGATCCCTCAACAGGGGCATCTTCGGTTTCGTCAGATTCCTCCTCGGGGACATCTTCGGTTTCTTCATCGAAGAACTGAAATTCCTCATCTTCTGGGATGGCTAATTCCATATCTTCTGATTCGTCCTGAGGAATGTCTTCCTCCTGTTCGGCTTCATCGGCGTCATCTTCAGAAGCATCTTCTTCAGGCTCGTCGGCATCCTCCTCCTCGGCCTTACCTTCATCCTCGGCTTTAGTTTCAGTTTCGGCAGTTTGGTCAGCAGGAGTTTCAACTTTGTTTTCATCTAAAAGATAAGAAATGAAAAAATCAACTTCTGATTCAAGTACCTTGTTCTGTCAACACTTTTACTTATTACTCGACATTGTAGAACTTACCAGCTGAAACGTCTGCGACCTCTGCAGTTTTCTCCTCTGTGTTTGCTATTGGTGCTGCTAAAGACACAGCAAATAGAGCCAAAAGTACGATAAAGACCTTCATATTGAATTTTATTTTATTTGAAACGTTTCACAAAAATTTTCAACCGTTTGCTCGTTTGAGTAACTTGTATATGAATATTCGTGTCTTTCATTTTATAGAAATTTAATTACGGCGTGCTCAGTGGGATGAGACGATGCTGACATACTCAAATTATAAGGACATGGTTTCCAGCAGTGTTATAGAGAAAGCAGCTTCTAGGGTAGGCGTTCTAAATCAATTTTACAATTTTAATTATTCCACATGGAAACCGTCTCACGATATTGACATCAATTGTGACATTAGACACTAATTACGTGGTGATTACAAAAAAAAATTCATTGGAGATATGCGTAATTAAACATTACTGACACGTTTCGACAACCGCGTACTTGTTCTTCTTCTTCTTTCGCCACAATATCGGTCAAAAGAAGGGGACTGATAACTAATGGTTGTCACAGAGGACCAAAATCTCTGAAAGGAAGTAAAACAGAAGCTTACAAGCTCGTACTTGTTCTTCTATTTCTTATTACTATTTCGGTCAAGAACAAGACTGGTAACTAATGATTTTTCGCCGCAGATAAAACTTTCCAAGAGTAAGTTGAGAAAAACAAAAATGATTAAATTCAGAGTTAGGCGAGGCAACAAGAGAAAGTTTGCCTTGTTTATTTTGATCATAGATATACTTTTTTATGAAGATTAGATAAATTGGAGTCCAGCCTCAGCCAAAACATGTTTATGATATGTTTATTTTTGTTTACTCAAGCTAATTTAGTCACCACCTGACTGTAATTTTGTACGTGTTTTTTTTGTATTTTACACAGCGACATTTTACCTCCCCGGGTGTTTTATTTTGAAGGGCAGACAAGTTGATTAAAGAGAATGTAGTTGCTGGACCTTAGGATATGAATTCAAAGTTATTTGAGTCTTGCGTGGTGTTTATATCTTATATAAAAATAAGTGAAAATACCTTGAGGATGATAAAAAAAAACATCTAGACGGAAAAAAGTTTGGGCATGGGGGTATTCGTAGTGAAAACTTGAAAATATATTCTGGCTTTAAAAAAACTTTCATTTTACGAACGAAACGGCTGTCACAATATTTTTGTATAATGAGATTTGAATCTTTTTAATTAGCGATGTAATTGTTCGTTAAGAATAAATGGCGCAGTGGTGGTGAATTAAAATTGTAATTAAAAAAAGCTTAGACATGCCTACAGTCGCAGTAATGACTGGCAATGCTGCAGCAACTTGCTCCCCAGGACTCACTATAACTTCTTAAAGAGGAAGTATTTTTGAAAAAAACGAACTATTGATCAAATTGAAAATCTATGTACTCGGCTAGTTGAAATAAAAAAACACTGCTAGTGTATTGATATGTGAAACCCTTTTTTCATTTTTCATCATTTCGAGAATGTCTTAAAAAAGTGTAACTCGGTGCGGTCAAAACAGTTATTTCCTATTCTTCACCTAAAGTTTCTTTAATCAAATTTTGTTGTTTTGATTTTCAAATCCTGAATAACGTCATAAAAATGTACGTTCGCCGGTAAAAAATGGTTGATCACCACACGTCTTTTCAAAGCGATAGGTTGCTGCGATATCACTTATGTACGCCACACCGTATAGGAAAACAATATATTAGATTAGGAGTGACAATAAATGAAAGTAAACATTTGTGGCATTCCATTTGAAATGTCGCTTGCTTATCTCATTGAAAGTTCTTTCCCAAGCGAAAAAGAAGCCTTGGGAACTAAAAGCAATCACGCGTTTCTAAAATAGAAACCCCCATTGCCTACATTTTTGGTATCCTGTTTCGGGGTTTTTGGTGTATTTTTTAGACAGGACAACGAGATGAAAAAAATAACAAAACATTTCAAATCTCGTCCCCAGGGCTTCTTAGGTTTTTTATATTGGGTCAAAACCGAAAAAGTCCTGGGACCTGGTTAAAAAGGTTTTTTTTTTGCTTAACAGAACATGTGAATGAATGAAAGAATGATTTTACAAGAAATAAGTCTTACAGGATGCCAACAACGGCTGCATTGTGATATATCTTATTTTGTGTACGAAATCTTCACTTGTAGCGATATTTTTAAGGGCCTACTTTTCTCATCATTGAGACAGCTTCATATATCGGTGGAAACAGAATGTGTAGACTCAAAATGCAAGGTTTATTGAGGAGAATTTAGACGGCTGTTTGAAGAAGGTAGAAGTTTGGGAACGTTTGACATCCTGTCCACATCACGAAAACTACTTACACCTACACATTTGAACATAATTTTGAAGAAAGACAACACACATTAGCTTAATGCCAGATCTTGTCCTTAGCCATCAATCGCCGCTCAAGTTTCGGGAAGCTTAGGGTTTTTTTGGTTAAAAAAATAAGAGTCATTTGAAAAACGCCAGATGTCTAACCGGCAAAACAATTTGTGAAAAAAACATTTGAAGCCTCATATTGTTCCTATATGTTTTTCGTTTTCCCTTAGTTTAAAGTTTAAAGGAACATTTCAGTACTTCTTGGTATTGAAAAGCCTTAAATGTGCTTAACATGTTTTAAAGTTATGGAACTCTGCAGCCATATATTCTATATGTTTTATAAACTTTTACATTATCAGATACTTCGGAATCGTCAGAAAAGTCCTCGCACTTCTCTCAAAAATCTTCCTCTTCCAGCGACTTCTTTGGCATTTTAATCACCCCCTTTTCCAGTTTCAACAGCGCCATAGTGATCAATGAATTTCCGCATTGTATTCGTCTGAAATATAGTAGATAAAGGATTTCACATACATTTCGGTATTGACATTTTATTTACACCCTTAAACTGGAAATTAGAATAACTAATACTGCAAAGAAAAACTTCTGGAATTTCTTTCTTGTTTATTATTGTCCCTGATAATCAAACAGCCAAGATAACCAAAACACGATAACAGTTGGAGGAGGGAGGCACCTCCCCAATAATTTTTTCTATTTTTTTATCCGATCACAACCAACAATAAGATTTTAGAATACATAATTTGCATTGTTATTACATCATCTAAACCTTTAAATTTGCAACACTTTCTAATTCGGGGTTAACCATGGTAGCCTTGAGGGAAGAGATGCCCCCCCCCCCCTCACCCCGAAACGATTTTGCTTCCTGCGGAGCTGCAATGTCAATATTTATAAAACATGTTGGCAGCTTTTTAATTCTTTTTTATGTTCTTTTCAGTATATTAATGCCTAATGTATAATAAGCATACACTGCTCGACATTACAAGAATAAATTATACACGGTAATAAATGCTTAAAAAATGTTGTTTCGGGTTGATTCGAGTTTCTCCGGACGAAATTTTAAGTTTGTTTTTAAAACGCCGGAAGTCGTCCGACAAGCCCCCGTGATTTTTGCGGCGTTTCCGGCGAGTCGGCACCCTCGTATTATAGATCTTGTAATAATAATCCGGCAAATTTTAGCTATGATACTCAGCTTAACAAAGTATCTTTCTATACATCATAATTTATTGTGTTAGCTTCACAGCAACAGAATAAAATATTTTATCCCAGTGGTATAAACAAGTTTCAATGTTTACGTTTTGACGGGATTTCCACGCTTGTGCATAAAATCTGAAAAATCGACAAATAATAAAATGCAGACTATAGCTATAGAAAAAGAAAGTTAACAGTCAGGAAGAATTGTTAATTAGCGTGTAACAGGATAGTTAGTCGTCACTTATACGGCTATAATATGGTGGAGATCTTTTTTGCTTAAATTTTTCTTTAATATGACAATATTCTAGTGTATGCCTTCCCCATGTTTTTCGCGCCTGACTATATGTCTTTTCAAAGTTTTTCCATAAACTCAGTGTTGTCATTTCAAGAGCATTCATAAATTGAATCAGCTAATTAAATATGCACTATATTTACGGCTATAAAGTAACAGCCACCATATTTGTTATGATGAAGTTGAGGCCATGCAGTGCCAGCAAAGGCGGTATTTTTACGGTTAATTAGCCGGTATCACTTTGAAAATGAATATCTTTCATGCGCAGTCGTTTCTGGGGTTTTTTTGTTTTTTGTTTTTTGAAGCATAACATGCTACGGAACTAGGTAGATGACATCTGAAGATCGATATCAAAAAAAAGTGTGGAAATTTAAGCAAATAAGATCTCTACCGTATTAGTTAATTAGTTAATTAGCCGCACAAGCAGGTAATTTTACTGCATGTACCGTATAATTATCCTGTATGGCTAACTATCATTTACAGGCTAATCATCAGTTCTCAGTTTGTGCAAAAGATCTTGGGAATATATACAACACCATATCACAATAAAACTAGTCTGAAATTGCTCAGATTTGTAGAAATTTTCTGCAGACCATATCTCCTTGTCATCCATTTTTCGGGCGTCCTCGGCACAAAATGGCAATTCGGCTACCAGTTTGAATAAAATACGCATTTTATTATGGAGCTTGCTGCTCAGTAACTGTACAGGAGGAGTTCTACAATTTTGCCAGCCTGTTTAATTTTTCCTCTGTAAAACAAGCGCCAAAAGCTCATTTTTTCTTAGTTATGCTATGAATAAAAGTTATTTAACATATATTCCACCTTAAAAAGTCCAAAAATTGCCCCAAAATCCTGTTTTTCCCGACTTTCGGGTAAAATCCGAAAAAATCAGGAAATCGGATTAATCATGTGTCCAAAACATACAGAAAAATTTAGCACTACAACCTGTCATTCTTAGTTTTGATTTTAAAAACAGGTAAAATTGCTGTGCATATTAGAAAAATTTGTGTGCAACTAGCTAGAGTACCCAGATTTTTTCCTACAATTTCTAACGTGTTCTTAACAAAATCACCCACTTGGAAAATAATAGCCATTGAATATGTCGTTTATAAATATGTGGCTGAGTAAAGGTGTCTCAGGATGTCACGTTAGATAGGTACCTATATAGTACACAACCCAGGAGCTAGCTAGCTAGAGCTCATGAATTTTAACGGAAACAAACTTTCAAATCATTTTCTGAATTAAAGGCCTTTCGCCAATATTGAACAATTAAGCTAAGCCAGATCAATAGAGTAAAGTCAGTAATATTCTGAAAATTTTGCTTATCGACAATAAGTTTCTTTAACGTTGTCTTTTTTCGTCCCCCATCTCCAAATCTTGCTTTTAAGGCGAGCGTCAAATTTGCATCTCGTTAAACTTTGAAATTTTAAAAATGCCCAGTATAACTAGGCATTTTTGTGTCACGTGACCAGCCTGTTCCATGGTCATTGTTGGCCACTCCGTGGTAACGGCTCAGCGGTCACAAGACCCTAGGGACGAGGTTGCCTCTATATCGCATAATATTAGTGTTGGTTGACATAAATCCATGATTGATGAAGTGTCAATCAACCATTTCACACGATTTTCTTTGAATATAAATACAAAAATTTTTTTTGAAACGTGAAAGAGAGCGAGGTGAACATGAAGACCTCCTTTATATATTACCAATAAGAAGTCTGCGACAATTTAAATGCCCGAAATTCAACAAAAAAATATTTATTTCCAAGAAAGAATGGAATAATTACAGTGCATTTGTTTAATACCGACACATCACGTGGATTTTTGCGTGCAATTTTCTGTTATTGTGGGCGTTACTTGCAAAACGCAGATCACGTCCCAAAACTCTCTCGTTCTGCACACGGATTAACAGACCATAATTTGGACGACCACGCTTCCAATCAGATACTGCCCTTTTAACGTCGAATTCCATCCAGCCAGATGGTCGACCCGAATTTAATCTGGTTATAGGATACTGGATTGCAGATGTAGCGTCTTTTCCCAGATTCAAGTATTGAGAATACCATCTAACTCTTCCAACGCGATAGAGACTTGTAGTTTGGCGTTCATTCCATGGTTTCAATACACGATGGATAACAATGTTATGGGAGAAGAAGGGCGTTCTTCGAACGGAATGGAAACTAGCCTTGTGGGCGTATACGTAGTACAAATACATCTTCGCAAATTTTATTTTGTGACCAGGGCAGGAACTTCTCAAACTTTCAAATTGAACCAGTGATCGTTTTAAAGGATATCCAGGGTGGCGTGCAATGATGAGGTATTTGAGAAAGTTGAAATTTGTTGATCCTCTTTCGAGCGTGACATCTTGTTTTACGTTCAGGATATGAAGTTTTCCGTTTCCAAGATCAACAACTCGATATGTATGCACACAGCAAAGAGCAAGTGCAAATAGTATCCCAGTCAAATACATGGTGCTGTAAAAAACAAACAAGATAAGAAGGTTTCAAAGACAAAGATGTAAAATAAATTAAATGGGTATCAAAATTATAAAAATATATAGCAGCATAGGTCTGCTTACATACCTTTTTTCTTCGCAGTCTCTTTAGAACTTTACTCTAAAAAGAACTTAATCAGATTTGATAAATTTGATTGCGTACCTTTCTCCTTTTATAGCATTTGAAACCCACAAATAGGTTTTTATGACCCTCCCCAGATAGTTAAGTTGATTGGGAAAGGTCATAAAAACGCTCCCTCGCAGCAATTTGCGATATCCTTAAATTTTCAATAAACATTTCTGAAAAAGTCAGCTCATTTTAGCTGAAAAGGAGTGCTCTGTATTGAGCAATAGTTTTAGTTTCATCAATTAAGGTCTGTTGACGTGGTTTGGTCAGACGGTTTTTTAATATTTTCACCGTCAGCTTATTTATATGTAAAGCTGAGAAAGGAGGAAAATTTCTTCCGCTTTATAATCACAAAAAAAATCACTAGCTAATACATTTGGTCGGAACAACGTAAACAGAATATAAAAATATATAAGGAGACATTATATATTGTTAGAAAATTATATGATGCTACGAACTTTTTTTAACCATAAAGATTGTGATAACCTAATTGTGACATGAATGTGACATTTTACTGCAGCACAGTTACCTTTTGTAACTTTTTGCGGAACATATCTTTGCAGAATTTATTTTTGCAAAGTTCTTCAAAATTGCACATTCAAGAGCAAATCGCGCAAATAAAGCTCTCCAAACAATTTTTAAAACTATTTTTGATTGCCCAAGTATCAGAAATTCTTGAATGTATTACACTTCATATTTGTGTTCGACATGATATGTTGTCATATATCTTGCGTGATTTAAAAAAAAATCTTGACCGTCATTTTTCTTAGATTCCGTGAATAAGTGTTCCAAAAGCATTTTTATTAACATTAATAAAATCTTCGAATTGTAAATTAAAGTTTCACAGTGTGCATAAAAAACATTCTAATCGCAAAAAAATTTGTTTGCCAAAAAAAATTGTGCATGTTTCTAAAAAATTATTTCCCTTAAGCTAATTTTCAGGTCTCTCCTGAATTCTTTAAGTTACATTACATCCTTTTAGGGTTTATTTAAAACAGCTCTGATGATAAGAATAGGGCCGATAAAATAACTGTATTAACAAAATTAAGTCCAATAAGTAAACATGTGTATACTGTACTTCGAATGTTCTGTTATGAACAAAAAGTTATATAAAGAGGCTATATTTGGTGTGAACTATGTGAACTAGACAGATTATAAGTAAAGAAACAGTCATTAATTTATGCGAAAATAAAAAAAAATAATGAGTAAAAAGTTTGGGTGCGTCAACGCCTCAACGCTAACGTCATCGAAATTTTGTTATCATGTAACATGTTCCTTGAATGGTTGGAATACAATATATATAGGACCATAATATACTAGTCGTTAAGCCCGGGAAAAATGCACGAATCCGCCGGTCCACAGATATTCGCCCGTTATAGCATCGCTATTTCATATACAGTCGACGCTCGTTATCTCGACCTTCCACGGGACTGGTGAAAAAGGTCGAGATAACGAAAGTTCGAGATAGTGGATAGTCGAGATAAGGAGCGTCGATCGTGAAAAAGGTCGAGATAAGAAAAGTTTATCAATACCATGCACACATTAGAAAAATTATTTAAATTTTTAAACCTGGTCAGGGATGGACTAATAATCAGAAGAATCAATTATTCTATTCTCATGCTATATGTATTTAATCATTTGAAGAAATTCAAAATGCTGCTTTGCTTTTTAGCAGATATACTGTCCTTATTGTGTGATGAAATTCAAAAAATTATACAGAAAAGGTCGAGATAACGTGATAAAATGTACTCAAGGGACAGTAAAAATAGGTCGAGATAAGGAAAGTTCGAGATAACGGGTAGACGAGATATTGCACGTGTTTTAGCCTACTGGAGGTTGAAATGCCGAAGGGACCGATGAAAATTGGTCAAGATACGGAAAGATCGAGATAACGGGTAGTCGAGATAATTAGCGTCGACTGTACTTTTACATTTCCCAACCCGAAAAAATTCTTAAACGATGATAAATAAACTATCAATTTTGTTCCAAGAGTTTTTTTTACTTATTCATACGTGCTAGTCATATATATATAGTTTTCCTCGAAATATCCATGCGTTCGAAATATCCATGCGTTCGAAATATCCATGCGTTCGAAATATCCATGCGTTCGAAATATCCATGCGTTCTAGTTTTAACCCCTTCAATTGTTTCAATACATCTTCCAACCCTCCCTTTCCCCACCCGTGTTTATTTGATACTGTGGAGTATAAAGATTTTAAACATAGGATGAAATATTAATGAAAATTGATGATCTTATATTTTCATCCTGTCTAAAATTACAAATCATATAAATGCTAAAAGGGTTAACCAAAGTTACTAACATAAAACTAAACTTATTATTAATGACACTTGGATTTCTGTTAATTAATATTATCTATGGTTTTTCTGACCGAAACTAAACTAAAATTAAAAATTTTTCGTCGAAACATGCGCCGTTGCAACTTTCGCTGGAAAGGAAGATATTTTCTAGGAAAATATCGGATTCAGAGTAAGTGAGTTAAGTTGATACACGGCCGTCATCTTTTAGGCGCCCCTGTTGAACAATCACCCATGTGAACTGTGTCAAAGTTTATAAGCCGCTCGTGTTTCAATTCAGCTCCTTCTCCCACTGGAGACTTTTAATAAAACATTACAAAACTTAGATAAGTCTTTTTAGCATAGGGAATAAAAATACATTTTCCAAGCTATAAAGCATGTTTTTATTTCATTTTTCTACAGCCTATTATGTGTTTAGAAAGTCAAATCTTAAAAATTTCTCATTTCTATCCAAACTTGTCCTCAGGGAATCTAGTATCTTTTCTGATATCTTGACGGCGATACGGATATGGCCCTAGAAAAGGATGGTCTGAAATGAAACCTGATTGGGGCAGATGTATCGCATAATTATTGCGTCACAAAAACATTTTGACAAGGCGGCAAATCTGAGCAAGCTGTTCGTATTAAAATTGCGGAGAAACTGTAGCATGTTCCGCTTTGAATTTGCAGCTGTATACAGAGAAATAAAATTACCAGCTGACAGACCCAGTATCGCCCACCAGGTGTAGCACTACACATGCCAATTGTGCTACAGCCATTTAGTTTAAGGTGGATGGATGTTCACTCAAAAGCAAAGATTCTTGGTAGCATGATTCTTGCTAGGCCTATGAAATTTTAGACAAACGGAACTGTATTTATATTTTAAGCCACACTTTGATTGAGCTTAAACTTGGAGGAACTTAGCATATGGTTTAATCCAGGATCCAGTATAAATAGTGTTAATATTCTTCCTGTAGTATAACCTGGCACAAAAATTAATTTCAAGGAAAATCTGCCAAATAAGATCTTCCAGAAACGCCCAAAATTGAACGGCACAAAATTATTTCTTGCTTAGGATACGGTAACCTTTGACACACACTAAGTATATCTAAAATATCTCAATCACCACAAAAGTTTTTTTGGGGGAAATATGTGTTCTAAAAGATAGATAAATTTCCCATTTCACCGATTCGGCTTAAATCGGATGAATTTATTCCCCGCGAAATTCTATTCCATTAAACTCCAATAAATATGTAACAAGCACGACGACAAAAGTTATTTTTGCTCAAAGCGATCGCGAACACTTTTATTCTTCATATCTTCATCATGTTGCAGAATGTCTCTCGATGCTTGTTTCGTGTTTCCGTTTTCAACAATTAAAGGAGAGGCGAACAAAGGATTATTTTGCGGCAGTCAGAAAAAAAAATTAAACAAGAGCTAAATTATAGATTTCTAAATCCTAAAATCTACTAAGATAACTATTATAATAACAAATAAATAACTAATTTTCACGACTATATATCTATGTCTTCCTAGCAACATATTTACATAATTTTCATGGCTGTATGGGGTGAAAATAAGTAGGTCTTGGATGTACTTACCAGTAAACCATAAAAATAAGATCTTTGACTCGAGACAACCAAGAATATTTTACGTACTATAGTAATAACAGCATTTTATAACCTTTGTTTAAATTTCTTTGAACTTAAGAAATATTTGTCATGACCATCAGTAATATTTTTTTTCCTTTTTCAAAACATACAGCCAGAAGATTAAAAGTTTCGCAAAATTCTTTATAAAATTGGAGATCTTTGATTATCAACCTCGTTCCCAGGGCATATTGCCTTGTTGATGAAGTTGATAGCGGCGAAAAGGCCCTGGATCAAATGATCGCTTATAATTTATGATAATTAATATACCCAAAAAATAATTTATGAACAGTTCTTGTCCTGCAAAAATTTATTTCTGTCCCGCGCGGGATCTTCTTGTAAACAAGAATACAACAAATATGGCGGTCGATTTATTTTGTGGAGTGGATAAAAAGACCAGCTAAAGTTTTGCATCAACTTTAGAGAGGGTCGTTTGAGAAATATGTTAACAAAGATATCATTTTTATTTCTACATGATATAAAGCAAATTTATCTCAATAATTAAATTGATATATGTACGGTGTTTGTCTTTTTCTGCGGAACTGCTTGTAGTTTAGCTGGCTAGCGTATACCGTCGAAATTACGTGAACGTGATCTTAATTAATGGCTAGTAGCCATATAGATAGATAGATAGATGTGCATATTTTACATGGCTAGCCTCACAAATATGGAGGGATATACCCTGTCTATTATTTCCAGGAGGGGCCATGGCTTTGATGGGGAGCCCTGGAGTAGTACGCAAACTCAATTAGGGCCAGCGCTCTGCCAGACAACTCCCTGCAACATCCAACGGCCCACACAGTGCGCCATCTCCCCAGTTTCCCTCACATGGCTTGGGTTAACCCGGGGCTATGGTAATATTCGATTGCCCATATTAAATCGCCGTCAAGGGGAATCGAACCCCGGTCTCCCGCACAAAGTATGAGAGTGATAACAACTAAACTACGGCGCCACGAAGAAAGCGCTCACAAATTCCTCATATCACAAATTTTATTCCTATTCACCTATATACTTAAGGATAGACATAAATAATAATTTTATTTTAGCTATACTTTCGAGGTTTCAGAATTTGAGCTATCTAAATGAGGCCGATAAACGTTTTGTAACAACACTTCTAAATATGGACCAAATATGAGCAAAAAAGTAAAGTTTTTGAACAAATTAATTCTTCTAAGGCCGATGTACCATACTGAGAAAATTTAACATTAAAAGGTCCTATTTTTATTTTAGGCAAGTGATTTATTATGCTCCACCGGCATGTTTTCACATATTTTGGCTAAACAGCATTTTTGGAATCGATACCCTGCACGTATATAATAAACTTAACCCTATTCAGGCCGGGGTATAGGGTGGCGAGGGTAGTCACGGGGGAATGCCATACCCCCATAACTTCCCTTGTATTAGGTTATAACTTATAAAACTTGGTATGGATAACGTCTGTCATATGAAAATTAAAAATCATGCGTCAAATGCTGACTGTCAGCAATTTTTTTTGCCGACCTCAGCATTTTTTTTTCGAATTTGTGTAGCTTCATGATAGATTTTTATTTCTTTTTTTATAAATATTAAGAATAATGTTAATTTTAATAATTAAATCAACAGTTTAGCTATTTTGGTTTAGTTTAAGACCCTTTGAGGCGCCGACGTAACAAATATTATTCACATTTGAAAATAAGTCAAATATATATGCACACCTGGTTAGAGACATAGTTTATAGATTGATTTTACACATTTTTTATTGAGAAATGCTTACAATCAAATGAAAAAACCATAAAAAAATTATTGACAAGCAACGCGCAGGTATCAAGGTTTTAGTAAAAAAAAAAGAAAAAAAAGGCGCAAGTGGGCGTTCCCTAAAAATAAAAAATAACGCCAACGGGCGTCAAAGAGCGGTGAAAGCAAAGGGTGCCGGTTATTTGAACAACTTTGGACATATAAACATAAATGTTAACATTAATATCCATATACCAAAATGCTAAAAATAATCGGAACAGTGCCTTTCAAAAAGGGCGTGGAACACCACCTGCTGTAAATTTTGGAATTTTATTTTTCCAAATTTCTGATCCAAAAAGATAAAAAGTGAGCTACTAGGAGTTTCAGCTTAATACCATTTATGGTTTCGGAGTTATTAACGAAAGTATGCCAGGTAGGGCATACCCCGGCCTGAATAGGGTTAACCCATTATTTATATCGTTAAATAGTATCAAATATTGTTCCTTACATTTTAACACTGGTAGGAATGAAGTTTTTATTCTCAGGTCTCAGTTATGATCATTTTAAGAGAGAAAACAAAAACATTTTGGAGAAAATGACTTACACATTTGTTAATTTTTTAAGAGTTTGACTGTAATATTCATCAACTGTGGTGAACCATTTTCACTGCAGTTGTTTGGTGTAGTCATTTTATTATAACACAACAAATGTTTTGCTACTAATATGGACAGTTAGTCACCCAACTAATCCTTGCTCCACTGTTTTTCTTTTTGTGTTTCCCGTTACTTCAGGAAAACACAAAATATATATATAGGGGTAAATATATTTTTCCACAGTTTTATTCTTCTGGCAAACAAGTCATGTGGCTAGGTTTTTAACCAATAGGATTATTGCATGTTTGGGGGTAAACAAACACTGTCGTCAAATGTTCCTAAAACATTATTCTTTGCAAGTGATATAATAAATTCAGGTGAGTGTGTTTTTAAAATCCCTGAGCTTTTTGTTATAGTTTGATGTCTTTAAAATCAGTTCTAAATAATTACAAGATATTTATTATTTATTATTAAGTTATAAAAATATGAGCACTTAAATGTTTAGACAGAAAATTATAATAAATAACTTGATAGTTGAGCATCGACAAACTGGTTAATTTACGGGGAGAACTTTAGGAATGCTGGGTGTACCTTTAGCAATGTATCAACTGGACTGGTGAATATAACTTATATTGTTAGCGCATCCAATGTCAAAATCTATGTAAATGTAATTGAATGAAAAGTAAACAAGAAAATTTAAAAATGGACAAAAATAGCGAAATTTACCCTAGGTGACGAATCTTTCGCCGCCGAATAATTTATTAGTTAACTTAAAACTCAAAATGTTAACTTTGGTTATTTTTTATCTGTTGAAGTATCCAATCTTTAAAATAAAATATATTTGCATGCACTGTATATTCGCTACATGTTCCCCAACTCACTACACCTTGCAGATACCACGTTTTACCGGATAAACATGCGAATGGTCCACCACTGTCCCCTGGGCTGGCACTTGCCCTACCATGTCCTACTCCTGAACATAGATTGTGCGGTCCGACCATATATTGCGAAGTCATCTAAAATGCAATGAATGTTATAAAAAACGTGAAATTGATGGAGAATTTGACGATGCTTATGTTATCGCAATAAAGAACTAGTTGTAGTTATAACCCGTTGTAAAATCTACTTGTAAGAACCAAAGCATAAAAAATCTTTCCTTAAAAAATTTGTTGTAAATTCCATTAAAAAGCTGGAATTATTAAAACCTTTTTAAACGAAATTTAAATTGAATTCCATTTAAGCAGTTAATAGCGCATGACACAGAAAGGAATAAAAGAAATATAAGAAAGGAACAATAGAAGTTAATCTACCGTAACCTTTGCACGATAAAGTTAGTTCGCATGTTTATTTTAAAAATTAACTTTTATAAAATCTATATAATAATACGCCAGTTCTGTGTCTCTGTAACAGGCAAAGTGGATGTGTCGTTTTTTCTAAAGAAACAGCCGCGGTAACATGTCACTTTTGCTAAACTTTTATTTTTATTCTGTCTTTTGTGTGCTTTTTCAAATTGATTTAAAATTTTTGTTTTAAAAAAGTCATGGTTAATTTATTTTATTGTTCTCATAAAAACCTTTGTATAATGATGTAAACTTTATTACACAAAAGTCACGGTAATTAATTTTTATTATTCCCTTAAGCACGTGTCTTTTGTCTACTGTTATATGAAAAACATATTGGTTTTATTTATTCCCGCTTGAATGGAATTAACAACAAAACGTTTTGACGAAAAGAACAATGAATTTCGCTGTTTGGCTAAAACAATCATGTGATAAAATAAAGTGATTTCATTAGTTCGGAATTTTATTGTATGCGAATTTAAACTTACCGTGACGGGAGCTTTGTTATTATAAATTGTTATACGAGTAAAGTCACAGGCAATTAACGTTGTTATTATAGTTGTCAATTTCGTTCAAAAGTTTTAATTGTTTGCGTCTTTAAAATGAAACTGACAACAAATGATTTTGTGATAAGAAACATAGAATAAATTTTAAATGTTTTTGAGTGGTTATTTCCACGGGATTTCGTTTAAAACGTTTCTTTTTCAGCCTTCTTAATGAAATTATCAACAAACCTTTTTGTGATAAGAAGCACAATAAATTTAAGTGGATTATTCCACGGGTTTAAATAACTAGTCTCTATAATAATACGCTAAGTGTGTCTGTGTGTCTGTAACAGGCAAAGTGGATTATATTTTTTACAATTTTCTTTAAAAGCGTCTATAATATATCCCCTATAAGAACGTTCCGTATTTTAAAAACGTTTTGTTTACAATTGTAATTGGCTAGAACAAATCATGTGATAAAACAAAACGATTTCATTAGTTAAGAATTTCATTGCATGCTAATATAAATTTACCGTGACAAGTGCTTTGTTATAAATTATTGTGCAGATAAGTCACAGGCAATTAACGTTGTTATTATTGTTAAATTCTTTAATTCATTGTTCGTACTTTTTTATTGAAATTGACAACAAATCACTTTGTGATATAAAACATAAATATATTTTAAATGTTCTTGAGTGGATTCTTCCAGGGGTTTTCTTTTAAAACGTTTTGTTCAGCCTTCTTAATGAAAATGCTAACAAACATTTTTGTGATAAGAAGCACAATAAATTTTAAAAAGACAATTAGTGGATTATTCCACGGGTGGTTTAAATAACTAGTATAGAATATTTTGATAGATGATGCTAGCCCAAAACTTGGACGTTCTTTTGGAATTTAGCTGCTCCTATTGAAAATAAATTTTATGCTAGATAGCTTATCTATTCGTCCGATACTGTTTAAAATAATTTGGTGGGAAGAATTAAACATACTGTGTAAGATAAACGTTAAAAAATCTTATCAAGTCTAAATGGCACGCGTCTTTTTAGCTGTTGAAGGTTGAAGAGTTTCGAATACTTTTTAGGGAGAACTTGTTTTGTTAAGGGCTCAGTATCCAATCAAAAATGTAATATACTGTCCTACATTTTCGTTCACCAGTCCGGATAAACGAGCAATGTAGAAGTTATTTTTCTTTTTAAATTATACAAAATGCGTGAAACTTACCTTCATAAAGTACTGAGTGTCAATAATAGGTATTTTAGCTTGCTGTAACATGTTGTGCATGCATCCTACAGTATTTGTTATTCTTCCCCAACCTAGACATAAAGGATGTAGGTATGCGAAAAGGCAGTCAATATTCTTCATAACTTTATTTCAAACAGTAATAAGCGTAAGAACAACAGCAATATTTAGGCACGCATAATTGTATCGTGCTTAACTTTATACAGTCTGATATAGTTAAAAACATTTCCGGGGTATCACTTCAAATGCCAATCGCGTTTGATGAGCCTAACAAGGCATCCTTTATTACACGTATGCAACCAAAACCTGTCAATAGCAGCATTTAAAACATTTTTCTTGGCTCTATGTCCTATTCTGGCTACAGAACATAATGTGATTAGAAATTTAAGCTGTTCTTGTTGACTCTGTGTAGATAATTTTTTTCTCATGGATTTTATTCGTCAGCCTTAATTTATTAAAGACGCGTTTTTAAATATCTCTCACCTGTTGCAAAACAGGGGTCTCCAACTTTTGCAGGTACTTTTGGTAATCGAATAGGCGTTACAAATTTATTAAATTTAATTGGTTTACAAAGTTTGATTAACGCTACATCGCTATGATAGGTTGTCAACTCAAACTCAGGATGAGTGATAATCTCAGTTATTCCTATTTCTTGTTCTGTGTCTTCGATTACTTCAGTATCATATTCACCAGCCCTAAGGAGAAGGCGGTCAAAAAGTATAGGATCAATTCTCACTGGTTATATCTACCACCTTCTTCAATTGCTACTGAACCGAGATTATTTTATAATAAACAACACAAATAGTGTTGTTTATTATAAAATAATCTCGGTTCAGAATTTCTTAGAATTTCAGAAAGCTATAACGAAACACCCACTGCACTTGAATTGACGATATCTCACAATACGTAAATTATGATACTGGAATAAAATATTTTTGATTTGAATAATAGAGGAAGCTACACTAACTACATTATAAACTTTTATTACTTCAGAGAACTTCCTGATTGTGTTCAAAAAGCAAAGCCAAGCCATCTGAAGTTACGTAATGTCTATGGTCTTCTTGTTACAAATTTTTATTCAAATTAAATCTGGACCACCAGATGAAATATAGACTTAACAAAGACTACTACTGCAGGAAAACAACTAAACATAAACTCAAACTTACCTAACAGTGAAATAAGAAGGCAGGTAGGTTGTTTTAGTATTGCGATCTATAACGCAATGTGCTGCTGTGATCACCCAGTACGGCGACAGTATCGATGCACCACACTTTGGTTTATCTCGTTTCAGTAACAATATCTGCCATGGCCATTGCCCTTTACTTGCTCTCTGTCCATCGATGATACGTTTTCCAGCAAGTATGTGTTTCCTAGCTTTAGGTTTGCCATTTGATAAATCTAGTGACGAATTTACGTGTTAAAAACCAGTTCAATTCTTGTCAACATTTTTATGTATTTCGACAGGCTATTAAGACAAAGTCTGGAGAAATTACTGGAAGAAATTACTGGAAGAAATTACTGGAAGTTGATATATTAGTACTTTGTCCAAATTATTGTAAGAGACTGATTATATGAGGTGAGTTGGCTCGGTGTTGGCTCGCCACATGCTCAGCATGATAAAATTAAACAGCTCAGCATAATGGCAGATCACTACTAAAAAATATTTGACATTATATGAGGTGAGTCAACTCGCCTAAGCGGGCTGGCTCGTTTTTTCAACCCGGAACGGGCTGGTTAGGTGGGTTGACTCGGTTCATATAATATCACTTTGCCGAGCCAGGCGCCGGCTTGTTTACATCTTGCATCCGCCATTTTTAAAAAATTACGCGCATTTTTTTTCAACCCGGCAGCAGTGTAGGTCTTGTCCTGGTTGACTTTCCCCATATAATGTGCAATTTTTTCAAACGGGTTGACCGCAACCTCATTTGTTAAACAGCTCATCAAATACTTATGTATTGCAAAAAATATTCAGGTGCGTATTTTAAATTATTTGTTGTTCGCACCCTTCACGGAAATGTATATGTGAGTGATATTCAACGGATTGACGATAGCTAAATATAACAATTTTTTTATTTTGACTTTTACTGCAAAGAGAAAGGATGTAAAAGCTAATGGTCGGGTTAACGTTTAGAGTACTCTTCTAGATTTGTGAGTCACTCGTGACTGGTCCATGTTCTTACAGTGGACAAGTTTTTGCCAATAGATATACTAATCAAAATAGATAGCAAGGCTGAAAATTTTCATTTTTATTCCGCCAAGTTAGACTTTTTGTATGGTTTTTTTGGCAGGATCAGAAATCTCAAGAGGGGTTAATTTTTGCTGACGTCAACATGTTCTTTCTTTCTACGGCATTGTCAATTTCCATGAAAGTCCGTAATTGTTGTCCCATTGCGTTCTGTTTCGCTATTTTCCTTTAAATGATTTAACTTAAATAAGCTGTAACTTGAAACCTGATAAGTCAAAAAATGATCGAATTTGTATGCATTCAAAAGCTATTTTCTATCGATCTAATGAAACACAGTGCTTAAATTTTATAGACAAAAGTTACAGTTGATGAAAGCTATGGTTCCTGAAACAATACTTGACATAGCTATCTATTAGAGTTAACAATATCTGATATACATTCATTACGAGAAATATAATAAAACATACAGTAATTTTATGTTCTCGCTTCAATAAAATAAATATTCCGTCTTTACCTCTATTAACTTTAACAATAAAATTTCTCCACTGTTCATTATTGTCTTGCGACCAGCATACTGCACCATTTGCCAGCTAAAAAGATATACCACAGGATATAAATGTACTTGATAAAATATATTTAACCTTGAAGCATACATACAAACAAAGTTAAAATGTAATGTTTCTCTCAAAATGCTATTAGCCACCCTATGCGCCATAAAGCAGGACAGCTACTTCTGGTTTGTGATAATAATGGCCAGTACTCTATATGAAAATATTTTTTCTTGCCTTAACTAGGGTCTAAAAGTTAAAAATAGTAGGATATGAGATTGATTTTTCCTCCTTTATAGATCAATTTTTGAATGCAAAAAACCCGTTCTATCAGAAGCTTCTTCTCCATCCCCATATAGTGGTTAGGTGGTCCACCTTAAGACTGCCGGCTGATTTATCTTTGCCCCTGATCCTGATCCATCCCTCAATAAATTAACATTTTTTTAACGCAATGATATATTTTTTTTAAAAATTCTTAAAAGTAATTGCACCAAAACTTACCTTTTTATAGTTGTGATGATTAACTGAGTTGATTCCTGAAGCTAAAATATATACGAGAAGTGCAGATATACCGTAGAGATAAGCCAAACGATTTAATTTGTGGAAAAGAAAATTGCTGTTTATTTTCACTAGAATCTAGTGGAAATAAACAGCAAATTTCAGATTTTTTATTGTTCTTACATTTTTTAATTTTTCTATGACTTTATTTTCGCTCTAACATTGTGTCTAAAATTTAATCCAGACAACAGATAAGTGGTGCAAACTATTATTGTAGTTCAGTTTTTAATGTACACCAACAATCTCTGTGGACGTTGTTGTCTTGTTTATTAAGACGATTGCGAACTTCCAGCCAAATGATTAGTCAAAATATTTTCCCGTTAAAGCCTTTATCGAAGATATTTGATGTCTATGACATCAGAAGACTATTTCTTTTCTTTTCCTAACAATAGACCTTTTTACTGATAGTGCTACCATTTTTAAATTTATGACTTCGCAATGCAGTATGGGAAAATCAGGGTATCTCAAATCAAAACAAACCTTGAACGAAGTCGCTTTTAATGTGTACTGTTGTTCCGTGATTTTTATTGAAGAATACTTATCGTCATGGGAATTAATGATCGTTGTGCTGTGGGAGCATGTAACAATACTCGTAAGTATCCATAAAAATATGTCATTAAGCCGCACATCACTGCATTTAATGGGAGTTTTTTACACTTGTAGAAACCCTAAGTTGTATACTAAGTGGGGGTCCGCTTGTAATAGGAAGTATTTTGTGTTTAAAAAACATCATGTGATCTGTTCAAATCATTTTGAATATGGAAAACCGACAGATGCAAGCCCTTTACCCACATTGTATTTAAAAGGTTATGGTACAGATGAAAACTCAAAAAAGAGAAAAGCACCAAAAGAAAGAGTGTTTCTTCACAACAAAAAGTGCAAAAGAGATAAATTTGTTTCATCTTCAACTGCTTCAGATGGTGTCAAAACAGAACCAGACAATGTAGATGAAATTGACTTTGGTGTCACACTTGATCTAACTTCTCCTAAAAATTCCTCTTTGTTAATGTCACCAACCAGTTCTTCATCAACAGATCTTTCATTATTATCACCAGCTAGTGGGACAACTCTGTTATCACCCACTTGCTCAACCTCATCAATGTCTGCTTTAGAATTATATATTCCAATGTTATCACCAACTGGTAATGCCAATATTTTATCGCCTACGTTGTCCACCACATCCACAACTTCCAGCAATTTGCCATTAAATACAATTAATACAAGAATGTCATGGGATTGCATCCAGAGTAATAAAAATATTATAAAATTGTACACGGGATGTCCATCATCAAAGGTTCGGCCGAAACATTTAAAGCTCCAATATTACAAAGGTGACAATTCTGTAAAAACTAAACAGTATCAGTATAGTCCAGCCAAATTGTTTTCTCAAAGAAAACCTGGTCCAAGCCGTTCTCTAAGCTTAGAGGATGAAATATTAATGACGTTGATGAGGATAACACTTGATGCGCCTGTTGCTGACTTAGCTTTTAGATGTGGAATATCGACTGGACATGCCTCCAACATTATTACAACATTTTTCTTAGTTTGGAACTTGAACAACTAATATATTGGCCAACACCTGATGAAACACTGGCATATAAGCACCATCATTTTTCTGGTACTTTCAACAAATGTGAAGGTATTAGTGACTGCACTAAACAATATGTTGAACATTCAAAAAATGTTGCAGCACAATACCAAACATACAGCACCTACAAAAGCCGAAACACACTGATTTTTTGTACTAAATCTGGGTCAATCTCTTACATATCTCCTGCCTATGCTGGATCAAGCACAGATCGTTTAATTACTGAAGATACAAATGTTGCTTCAAAATTTCATCCTGGTTTTATGGTTCTGTTTGATAAAGGTTTCAATGTTCAAGATCTGTTTTTGCCCCACCAAGTAACATGTGTTCTACCTCCTTTTGTTCGTCAAAAAAGAAAATTTACAAGATCAGAAGTTTATCATGGTAAAAGAGTAGCACGCGCAAGAATACACATTAAAAGGGTTAATGGACGGTTGAAAGAATTCCGATTATTGGAAAACATATTACCAATATCAATGATCGATATGTGTGATCACATTTGGACAATTGCTGCAGCTATTGTTAATATACAACCCCCATTAGTAAAGTAGTTCTGGCCCCAATTGATTGCAGTGACATAAGGCTTCTTGACATATTATCAACAAAAAGGCTTTTTTTAAAGCCACAAATTTATAAAAAATGTTAATTTTGATCATGTTTTTTACAAGCATATACATATTATTAATTATTAAATTATTTTTACTTATTGCATGAAACTTTTGCAGTCATTTTAATTTCGCGATTTTAGGTTGTTTCTTTTGAAAATTTAGTTTAGAACCATTTTATATAGGTGTGATAGTTGTCGTTGGGGAAAATCGTAGACAATACTTTGTTTTTTTCACAACATTCCAAATTATTTTCAAATTTGATTATTCTCCTCTTAGCCAATTTCGTCGTATATACATAAGCATATACATATACCAAAGCAATGTTTTTTACAAATGTGTGGCTTTAAAAAAAGCCGTTTAATTAGGAGTATTGTTAGCTAAGGGGCTCATAGGGGAAACAATTGGTTCAATTCCTCTGATACTTCATTACTTGGCGAAGTTCTTGCAACAGCATTTACTATTTCTTTTAAAATATCCTTGCATGTAACAATATCATGTATTCTTTTTTCAAACATTTCTGGCAAGATATGCATATTGAAAAAACCCTCCAAAAGTAGAATAACATTAATGAATTCTGAATCTTTAAGAACTCTCACTGTGCATGACTCTTTGGGTAGATAACAACAAAATCTGTGTATGGAGAACCACTAACAAACATTTGATGCTGTACTTGAATGTAATATTGATGTGAAAGCTTTAAACTGTATACACCAGATTTTAATTCTAAACATGCATCTTTCTGTTTCACATACTCTTCAATAGTTTTGTCCCGATGAGTAAACGGACACTTAATTTCCAGATTGCCAGGTTCACAGCAGGAGCATTGCACCAGTCCATCTACACTAGCACCAAGTATATGTTTCTCCTGATGGATCTTAAGTCCAGATTCCGTACATTTAAATTTTTGTGCACTTTGCGGTTTGAGGCTATGTATCTTTTACGAGCATATTGCTCATGCTCAGTTCCCCAAAACAAAGCCGGCGCACGAATCGGTTTGTTATAACCCAAAATTTTTGCAATCAAATTATCAACAGATGATTGTGATGGGTTTTTATTTTTGGACAGGGAAATAACACTGTGTGAAACAGATGCTGTCATCATACCATGGCGGTAACTGAACCAGTGCTTATTACTTGCTTGACCTTTAGTCACATCTTCAATAATGTTAATATGATTCTCTGTCCTGTTTTCTGCAAGTGTAGCAAAAAATTCAGATGACGATGATGTTTTTTTGCAGATGTCTTCCAAGGTCAGTGGTTCCACATTTAATAGATTTTCTGGTACAAAGTTGTAGGTATGGTCATTCTCAAGGTGAACATTCTTTCGAAAACATAAAACAGAAGCCTGTCCATCAGTAGCCGATGCTAATTGATCCCAATTAATATTATTAGCTGTACATTGATGCAGAGCACGAGGATCAAACGAAGTTCGTGGCACTTTAACATGGTCTGGTAGATGCTCGGGATGTGGTCTTTTAAAAGATATTGATGACATTTTTGCAGGAATATGAACTTTTTGTCGACCTTTAGCCACTGTTTTGTTCCAAACTTGAGTTCTGGACGTACATGTTTTATTTAAACCCAATGCAACCTGATGTACAACAAAATGGAGCAGTGCAAAAACATGTTTGCAGCTTTCACTGTATCTAGCAATGCAACCACATTCACCAGTTAAAACTTCATGGTTATCAATGTTCATACACACCCAGGTTTTATAAGGGGTTTCATTAACCCGTGTTTGTGGGTATAACATCTCCACGAACAAAACAATAACGCAGACATTGAGATATGTTATTGAACTCAACATTTTTAACATGTCCAGCATTCATTAAATTCTCTCCCTCATTTAAAGCTTTGACAGCCAGACTTTTCTGTGCATACTCCAGAAGGCATTTGGTAGTGATATCAGGATAGTACACGTATTCAGTCATCCATCCAGTGGTTATCTGTTCTGGAAAGGGTATTTTGATACATGCGACAGTTAATTTAGCCACACGTCAGTTTTGAATGTCTTCTTGTTTTCTTTCCAACGATGAAGATACAGGGAGATTAAGCAATTCTGCTGCAAGCATTTTCTTAATAAAATCAGCTTTAAGTACCCCCCTTAAAAGAACCCCCCTAGCTAACAAATAACTCCTTAAGTTTTCAACACTCCACTTATTTAATTCTTCTTGTGAATACACCATTGTTAGACAGTTTCTTACCAATGTTTACAGTAAGTAACCTTCGCCAAAACTACATAAGATACCCTGATTTTCCCATACTGCATTGCGCAGTCATAAATTTAAAAATGGTAGCACTATCAGTAAAAAGGTCTATTCGGTTCCTATCAATCGTGAAAACCCTAAATTTAAGTTCAAGTAGCCTTCCAGTTTTTGTAACTAACTTTGGGCTAAAAAATTCCTTAAGAATTCTAATTTTTTTTTTTTTCAACAATCAACTTTCAGAACTTAGGTCTTAGAATGTCGTAACAAGCATCGGTTCCCATTAAATGGAAAACATGCAGATTTTTAGTATCAAAGTTCCAAGGGCTTACCTTTGTTTCTGCTGCTCGCGCTGTGTTGAAAACTTATGCCAAGTTGCGTATAAAACAAAAGTAAAGCTAATATACAATTATTCATTCTGCAATCTCTCTCCTAGGGATTCTAATCTGACGTAAAATATTTAAATGTTTCTCATCTATTTACCTTCTTCATGCTGCGAAAATCATGCTCATAGTGTGTGAAACCACACCTTGCGCATGACAGCTGTTTCAAATACCTAATCGAATTATTGTATTTTTAAGTGTTAGATTTTACGCATTGTTTGGCAGTAAAATTGACAAACTTCAGTTGTACTTTTTGTAAAAAAAAATCAGTGAAATCTAGGTGTGAATTAGCTGCTACCTAACTATACTGATGAAGATTGCGAGAGGAAACTTTGCATGTGTTAATAAAACAAAAGGTTGGTAGTTAACATCCGCAAAGAGTCTCGCTAATGGTCGAAACTATGAATGTCAACAAATTCTCAGTACGCACGCCTAAGGCAATCACAGAATGTGAGATGCTTCCAAATCCAGGTCATATTGGATATTTTTAGTGAATCGTGTAAGTTTGCATTATCTATCAGTGTACGCAAGATTTAAATTATTCATTATTGCACACAGGCAGTTATATAATAACTCGCTTGGGCAGTATGTAAAGTAATTTTCTCTGGAAGTATTGTAGTGAGGGAGTTAGTTCCAGCTACAATGCCGTGGGGCAAGTCAAATTTTTTTGATGCAATTTCAGATTTTCACATTTTCATAAACACATCCGATTGCAATTAAACAATTCAATCGTAACTTCTTTCCCTGTTTTGTTACCTTCATTCAGACGTGTGGAAGAGATGCCAGCGTAATGATGAAATTTATCACATATCGCAGGCGCAAAGATTCGACGGGAAAAACTTTAGCATGTCAAGAATTATATTTAAGTTTGCGAAAAAAAAAACTTTCGAGATTTGTGATTTAGCATGTTTCATAAAACATAAACTTTTGCGAAAATGTGGGAACTGAGCGACGAGAAAATGTGATCATTTCAAATGGGCTATCGACTAGTTTAGTTTGTCATAGTCTATAGAAAAAAACCTTTGTCTTGAAGCCCATTGTTCTAGCTTTTTGTTAGAACTTGTTATCACGTGACCAAAACAAATACACGTTCAGTTTAGCGATGGGCGTCGAAGGCGAAGATAGTGTAAAGTATTGAAGATTTTTTATTATCTTTCCTGCTAAAATTTGCTATCAAAAATTGAGCAAAACAGTTCTTATAAGAACTTAATCAACAAAAACATGCTAAGAGCTAATTGTGCTTTTCCTCAGTGTGGTTTAGGTAGTAGAAAATTTTTCCAATACATCACGATTTTTCAAGTTCCTAACAGATGTGGAAACTTTAACGAAAAATAGAGGAAAGATTTGTTAAATATCTTGCTGGAGCATCGTGTTGCAGATGACTCTTTAAAGGAAAGAATAGATAGATAAAAATATACATTTTTGCAAACAAGGATGTTGAATTTACAAGCGAGTTTGTTTTTAATTGGAGAATGTATTGAAGACTGGCGGTTGG
Organism: Hydractinia echinata; assembly: GCA_030067915.1. Taxonomy (NCBI): domain Eukaryota; kingdom Metazoa; phylum Cnidaria; class Hydrozoa; order Anthoathecata; family Hydractiniidae; genus Hydractinia; species Hydractinia echinata. The sequence goes on along the minus strand of JASGCC010000408.1, from coordinate 78,475 downwards.
AAACGCATTCCCCTTTATTTCTCTCTGTCTGTGATTTATTTTATGCTAATAATAAAGAATAAAATGGAGTCGTATCGTAGACAGTTCGTAAATTTATTTATTTTTCTTAGAACTTACCAACCGAGAATTTAGCAAAGAAGTCTTTCGAACTGAAATCTGATGAAAGACGTCTCTTACGTATCCAAAACACAATAAAAGAGTTATGTGTGCAAAAACTTCTGTGGACTATTATCAAGAATTTAAAAGATGAAGTTAGTGGAATGGATTACAGATAAAAAGAACGATCAAATCTCTTTTAAATATTATGAAAAGCCATATGCTTTGCCAAAATTTGAAATTATTGTTGATGACAGTTTAGCTTTTAGCTACATGTGGTGTTATTGCATATAGATTGCCTGAATGCCATAGCATCTACATGACATACAAACGTTTCATGAAAAATGTAACTGTTTCAAAGATATTAATGGAAATTTCCCATTTACATATGTGTCCAGGACTGCTTGCTAGTACGTGTGCAGTAACGCATGCAATAACGTACAAGTTAACTATGTACAGCTATATCTCTATGGTACATCAAAAATACTTGCAATCCAAGGTGTATTATATCTCTATGTACAGATGTAAGAATTGTTATGTGGATGGTCAAAGAGATGAACATATGGATAGATTTTTCGATTGCCTTAATGTGCGAAACACCACAGAGAAGAAAAAAAAATTAAAACCGTTCTTGGAGCCATATTGCGACCTCAATGACTCAAAATAAGAGTGGCAAGAAAATACGTTTCTGAAGTACTTGTCTTGATGGAAAAGAAGTATTGTTAATCGCCCTGGTAATTTTTCTGAAAATGCAAGAGAACTTTCATCTTGGCCAACCTATGAGGGAATACAAATAACAGTATTTTCTATAATTGAGACAACAAAATGTTTGCTTCAGAATGGTATTCCCCTTTGTTTTAAGTGAAAAGTTTGATCAGGATGTCGAAGAGGAATATTTCGGTCGATCCCTGGACCGCAGAAATGATAGTCCAAAAATTTACGGGTTTGGTTTTAATGCGAACACAATTTGTAGTCCGTAGCTCCTGTAACAGGAAATACAAGAGGTGCTCGGAAGCAAAAACGCCGTGTGTCATAGTATAAAGTTGATGACAAAACATTAAAGTAGGCTGCAAAGAACCAGGAATAGTTTTTATTATTTAGTAAACAAACTATATATCTATATATATTTTTTTCTTTATCTAATTCAGACTTTTGTGTTGACTTTTTCATGTCTTTTCGAAGGGCTTTGCTTTTTTCTTTTTTGCTTTATGTGGTTTTGTTTGTGTTAACTAACAGCATATTTTGCATTTGATAATGATCTGACACGAATGTACAATTTCAGCATATTTTCCAACAAATTGAATTTTATTTCTTTGGTAACAAAAATTCCACAATTTTCTAACAAGCTGTTGAATAAGCTAATTATCTCTGAATCAAACATAAGTTGCGCAACCAAATTTGCTAAATCTAATTCTGAAAAATTGTTATGTTTTAACAAAAAAATTCTGACCACTGCAGTTGAACCACCACGACTTTATAAATTTAAAAGCAGATGCTCTGGCATGTTTGTTTTGAAGGTATCTTATAGCCTAACAGTAGCTCGGTTCATGTCAATATTTAACCTTTTTCTGTTCTGTTTTTTTTAACGAATTTATGAACGGCATATGCTGCAAGATACTCCAACCCACTCTTCTCTGGCAGTAATTGCCATTAGTTTATTCAGCGGTGTTGGTTGAGGTCGTTTAAAGTGGTAAAATATTTTATGTCCTAACCTTCTTGCAATTACTGTTGAAGCAGGTTGTTTAGTGTTTATAAATTCGGATAAGTGTGCAACAATTTTACTGTAAAATGAGCTGTTAAAATTTTCAGCATCCTTTTTTTTCTATACCTTTGTATATTACAAAGATGTCGTCTTTTAATTGTTCGTTTACTACAAAGTTGTGGTCAATTACTTTCTTTTTTAAAGTGCCAGGATAACAAATGTCTAAATATATTTTTTGTTGACCATCTTTGATTAATCTCGAAAGTTCTGTTTCATCAAATGAAGAATGTATGTATGTGACCTGAAGGTTCCGGCTGCTCCTTTGTGTCTCCTTAAACCAACCTTTGTTTTTTATATTTTCTGGCAGACATCGCAGGAAAAGGCCTTGAGTGTATTAACCTGAATAAGAGTACAAAATGTAGTTAGCTAGGTATAGCTATAGCTGTATCAGAATTACTGTAAAGTGGAGAAAAATAAATGACCGACTTCTTCTACAGCTAGATTAACGTATTCTAGAAAAAGTTCGTCTAATATATCTTCCTCCAAAAAATCAAGAAAAAAATCCAAAGTTTCTTCCCCCGATTTCCCAAATCATATCCGCCATATTTTATTTTGCGTGCATTTGTTTTAGTCACGTGTTTAAATTGAAATATGGTTCAAGCTTAGAAGACGTGCAACAGCTGCGAACCATGGGCGTCCAGACCAGACTTTTTTTCTATTAACTATGTTAATATAGCAGCAGCTGATAGAGATTTTGAATTAAAGGTAAAGCACAAAGATCATAACAAATTTTAAGGAATACGGGGATGTCTTAATTTATAAACAAAATACTTGCAGTTGAAGGGGAATATTTGGAGCATTAATTGTAATGTTTTAGTTTTTATTTTAATCTTTCTTTCCAAAGTCCTTTGTTGAAATTATATACGATCGCGTAAACACTTTTAAAAGTAAATTTTATTTTTATTAGTTAGGTTATTATTTGATAGTAGTTTTTTCAATTAGGTTTGCTCAAATTCAAATAAAGCTTCTCCATTATAAATTCATTAAACTTGAATTACCGCCCCTCCTTTTGTGGTAAACTTAAATTACCGCCCCTACTTTTGTGGTAAACTTAAATTATCGCCCTCTCCTTTTGTGGTAAACTTAAATTATCGCCACCTCCTTTTGTGGTAAACTTTAATTACCGCCACCCTTCTTACGTGGTAAACTTGAATTACCGCCCCTTCCTTTGTGGTAAACTTCAATTACCGCCCCTTCCTTTTGTGGTAAACTTCAATTACTTCAACTACTATTTAATTTAAGTTAAGTGATGTGCGTAACAGGGAGCGATTAAGTGGGAGTAGGGCGCTTAATCAAGCATTTACGGCAGTTTAATAAACAAAAAATACAACGAAATGTCACTTCCAGACATCGTTATTGAAGATTGACAAAAAGTGTTTTGCAACGACTGTACCTCTTTTAGAACATTTCATACCATAATTTAGTTACATAATATAGTCTTTAATGGCTTTCGTTGAATTTTTGCGCAGAAAAACAATACGCAACGTAGAATAATTACTCAGTTTTTGGAAACTGTGATAAAAAAGTGGTGAGTAGCTTGTAATACCACAATGCAACTCATTTCATTACAATTTTAGTGCTAAAAAGAACGAATTATATATACAAGTGTACACCGTGATACAAGCACTAGTCGTCAACCCGTGAAACTTTCCACGGGGTCGCCTGTCCTTTTTATATCGCATTTCGTGCTTCCGTAACAGACAAACAAACAGACAAACGACGGCTATTATGATAGAGATAGCCGGTTACCCGTGGAAAAATCCACGGGGTCGCCCGTCCTTTATATATCGAATTTCGTGCTTGCATAATAGACAGACAAACAGACGACGGCTGTTATTATAGAGATGATTGACTTCAGCAATGCATGTAAAGCAACATTTTTGGATATTAATATTTTATCCAAAATTGCAGATATCGAACTTACCCTCCCCCCGTGACAATGTTATGAAGTGCAAATGTGTTCAAGCAAATGTGACATCTGTCAGGAAACTTGAGACAACATTGCAGTGGGAAAAGAGGAACTTTTGCAGATGTTTCTTTTAATCTCTTATAATAATAAGCCAGTTCCGTCTGTCTGTCTGTCACTTTTGCAAACACGATATTTTTTACCACCCGAATGCGCGAGTTTTTCGAGTTTTTTTGTTTTGTTTACATTTCTCTCGCAACCGTTAGAAACCACGTGATAGAAAATAAGCAGTATGATTCGCTGAAATACATACTTTCGAACGGGACGGCATTCGAATAAAAAGTTCCGTTAGCGTAAAAACAAAAAAACATAAAAATTTCGCAACAAAGTTCTCGACACAAAAGGCAAACTGAAGAAGCGGTTAAAAAATGTCTTATTTTCGACGATCCCTTAGTCACAAAAAAGTGCAGATATTAAAAGCAAGAAAAGTCAAAGTGGAGAAGTAGAAGTACAAAAGTAAAGTTAGAAGCCACGAGAAGTTGCTTCGAAAGTGAAGAGTGCAGCTAGAAGTAATAAAGAAAAGTTAGAAGTAGAAAATAAAAGCTTGGGTTTAAAGTCGATTTGGATTTTGATATTTTTAGACGTTATGTTTTTATGTCGCTAGAGTTACGTGTCAGGCAGACTCGCATTTGCCAGGAAAAAGTCACTTAAAAGCTTTAAATTCTTTAAGCTTTATGTTTTACCGCGTTTTTTATAAAAATGCTAGAATTTGTTTGCTTTTTTTTGCATAATTAATGTATCCCCTGGTGTGTAACTAATGTATTTGTCCTAAAATTCAAAATGCTGCATAAAGCTGTTAGCTGGCTACCAAACAAATGTGCCAGCGAAATAGAAAGTTTTGGTTTGTTGAACTAACTGCAAATGTCATAATTTTTACATTGCTATTGTTTTCCTTTATATATGTTTTACTTCTCCCCAGCTTAAGTATATTTAACTGGGTGTCTTAGGTACTGTTTTGTTAGCTAGCTAGCTAATGTTAGCTTCAAGGCTCCATCCCATAGCTAGCTCTAATCTATGAGTTTTGTTGTTATTCCTCTTTTTTTAGGTATTTATAGCTACCTTAGTAGTCAAACTTCTCTTCTTTTTTGAACACGAATTATCATGTAACAAGCTACCTACTAAATCTTTCTTGAACTTTTAGGATACTGTGACACATTTTTATGCCCATAGAGAATAATTTTTTCACATTTCCTGTAAACTTTACAAGGGGACCACAATATGACAAGTGGAACGAATTTTATAGAATTTAAAGTGTGTGTGTTAAGTTATTTTTTATTGTTTTGTTTCCTCATCCTGTTAAACTTTTGTCAGCATACATGTAAAATGCCATGGCATTTTACATGTATGCTGACAAAACCTGCAGGTTTTTTTACAGGGGTTTTTGACATTTGATTGGAAATTTATATACGTGGGTTTATTACTTTGGGTTAAAAAATTTTATGAGAGGATGGTATGGTTGTCAGTTCATATTGTTCGTGTTGCAAAATGCTGTTTTTTGAAATTTTGTGTAAACTTTTGTGGAAATAGACCACATGCAATATACTGAAAGAACAAATCTTTGTAGAATCAGACTTCACTGTAAGCTGTTGTAAAGCTGATGTCTTTATCGGTAAAAATAACAGCCATATTTTACTAATTAAGAAAAAATAAAACGAGTTTGAAAGTTAAAAAGTATTTATTTGTTAAGCTTTTCGTACACTGTACATCTTTAGACTATATAAACAACTTTGTCTTTATATTTCGTATTATAAACTATTGTTTGGGAGAACTAACTGTATGTGATGTGATTTTTGCTGGAAGAAAAGTCCATGGTTTCACGTTTTTGTTTTTCTTGAGAATTTTACAAAATTTTGTAGGGATAAATGTTTGCTGGTGATAAAAAAATTGTATACTTAATGTTCTGACTGAAACTGTTTTTGTTTTTTATATTTTGTAATCTAAACGCGAGGACTGTATGCACTGAAATCACTGATTTTTTTAAATTTTGATGTGTTTCATAACCTTTTTGTAGAAGATTAATGGGTAATGGCAATATACGACATGCTGAATGAACTTATTTTTGTTGATTTAGATGTGTTTCTCAAAAACCGATCTGTTTTACATTTTGTGTAAACTTTTGTTTACGAACCGTATACAATGTTTCCAAAATAATGATCTTTGTTGATTCAAGTTTATTCTTTGCTAATTGATTTTTTGACATTTAGGTTTAAAATTGTTGGTAAAGGGGCAGTACAGATCATCAAACTAAAAAAGAAAATTTTTTGTGTTCTTAACTGGTTGATTTTTACATTTTGTGTAAATTTTTGTGGGAGAGGATGGTATGCAACTGAAATGACTGATTTTTGTAGATTTAAATTTGATGTTTTCCAAACTATGGCTTTTTAATATTTTTGTATAAGCTTTTAAGGGAAAGACAATATTTAAAATGTGTAAATAACTTATTTTTGTTGATTTGTGCTCTTGCAGGCCAACTTTTTGACATTTCAGAATAAAATACTGAGGGTTTTCAACATAATCACTTATAAGATGTACATATTTGAGATGCGTTATTTCTGAGATTGTTATTATCCGTGTTGTGACTGTCGGTGTTGTAACTGTCGGTGTTCTTACTGTCAGTTTTGTGAGTATTGGTGTTGTGAGTGTCGATGTTGTGAGTGTCGTTGTTGTAACTTTTTATAAAGTAGATTTTGCACCTTGCAAGCTGTTCTTTTTTTATTTTGTGTAAGATTTGACATTTGACATTTTGTGTAAGATTTTAAGAACATTTTTTTTTGTATATGCACTGCTGACGTCAGCAAAACATCTAAAGCACCCTATTTTTTCAATGGCCTTTTGCCTAAGTGGATTTTTCCACGGGCCTTATCGACTAGTCTATATAATAATAAGCCAGTTCCGTGTCTCTGTGACAGGCAAAGTTGATATCGTCATTTTCCTTTGATGTTGCCGAAATTCTCTTCGAAGTCGCCGAAAAAATTATGTCCATTTTGTTAGCGGGTTTACTTTGTTTACGTCACGTGATGAAACCGACTCAATTTGATTTGCTGAAATAAATTTAACGGCTAACTTTCCAAAAATGGTGTCCGTCGACACGGAAAAAAACACAAAAGAAAGATTCCTTCGTCTTGAAAAAAGTGATTCAGAGAAAGAAAACTCTAAGTAAAGAAGTAGAAGTAGAAAAATAAAGTGAAGAGCGGAGCTAGGAAGTAGTAAAGTAAAGTTAGAAGTAAACTCTAAGTAAAGAAGTAGAAGTAGAAAAATAAAGTTGAAAGCCACAAGAAGTTACTTCGGAAGTGAAGAGTGGAGCTAGGAAGTAGTAAAGTAAAGTTAGAAGTACAAAATGAATGCCAGAGTTTCAAGTGAATTGGAATTGAGAAAAAGTAAGAACTTTTATATTTTTAGACGTTCCGTTTTTATATGTAACGCACTTAAAATTGTCAAAAAGAATCGCATTCTCAAAAAAAATCCATTGGAGCTTCAAATTTATATTTTACCGCGTTTTTTATAAAAAAGCCAGCATTTGTTTACAATGGTTTGCATAATTAATGTCCTAAAATTCAAAATGCTGCATAAAGCTGTTAGCTGGCAAATGTGCCAGCGAAATGGAAAGTTTTGGTTTGTTGAAAAAACTGCAAATGTCATAATTTTTACATTGCTATTGTTTTCCTCTATATGTGTTGTACTAAGGCATAAATAGCTAGCTATAGACGTAGCTAAGTATCCCCAGCTTAAGTATATTTAACTGGGTGTCTTAGGTATTGTTTTGTTAGCTAGCTAGCTAATGTCAATGTTAGCTTCAAGGCTCCATCCCATAGCTAGCTCTAATCTATGAGTTTTGTTGTTATTCCTCTTTTTTTAGGTATTTATAGCTACCTTAGTAGTCAAACTTCTCTTCTTTTTTGAACACGAATTATGATGTAACAAGCTAGCTACAAAATCTTTCTTGAACTTTTAGGATACTGTGACACATTTTTATGCCCATAGAGAATAATTTTTTCACATTTCCTGTAAACCTTACAAGGGGACCACAATATGACAAGTGGAACGAATTTTATAGAATTTAAAGTGTGTGTGTTAAGTTATTTTTAATTGTTTTATTTCGTCATCCTGTTAAACTTTTGTCAGCCTACATGTAAAATGCCAGGTTTTTTTACAGGGGTTTTGACATTTGATTGGAAATTTATATACGTGGGTTTATACGTGGATTAAAAAAATTTGTCAGTTCATATTGTTCGTGTTGCAAAATGCTGTTTTTTGAAATTTTGTGTAATCTTTTTGGAAATAGACCACATGCAATATATATACTGAAAGAACAAATCTTTGTAGAATCAGACTTCACTGTAAGCTGTTGCAAAGCTGATGTCTTTATCGGTAAAAATAACAGCCATCGTTTACTAATTAAGTAAAAAATAAAACGAGTTTGAAAGTTAAAAAGTATATATTTATTTGTTAAGCTTTTCGTACAATGTAAGTACATCTTAAGACTATATAAACAACTTTGTCTTTATATTTCGTATTATAAACTATTGTTTGGGAGAACTAACTGTATGTGATGTAATTTTTGCTGGAAGAAAATTCCATGGTTTCACGTTTTTGTTTTTCTTGAGAATTTTACAAAATTTTGTAGGGATAAATGTTTGCTGATGATAAAAAAATTACTTAATGTTCTGACTGAAACTGTTTTTGTTTTTTATATTTTGTAATCTAAATGGGTGGACTGTATGCACTGAAATCACTGATTTTTTTTAAATTTTGATGTGTTTCATAACCTTTTTGTGGAAGATTAATGGGTAATGGCAATATACGACATGCTGAATGAACTTATTTTTGTTGATTTAGATGTGTTTCTCAAAAACCGATCTGTTTTACATTTTGTGTAATCTTTTGTTTACGAACCGTATACAATGTTTCCAAAATAATGATCTTTTTTTATTCAATTTTATTCTTTGCTTATTGATTTTTGCACATTTAGGTTTAAAATTGTTGGTAAAGGGCAGTACGGATCATCATATTAAAAAAGAAAAATTTTTGTGTTCTTAACTGGTTGATTTTTACATTTTGTGTAAATTTTTGTGGGAGAGGATGTTATGCAACTGAAATGACTGATTTTTCTAGATTTAAATTTGATGTTTTCCAAACTATGGCTTTTTCATATTTTTGTATAAGCTTTTAAGGGAAAGACAATATTTAAAATGTGTAAATAACTTATTTTTGTTGATTTGTGCTAACCTCTTGCAGGCCTCCTTTTTGACATTTCAGAATAAAATACTGAGGGTTTTCAACATAATCACTTTAAGATGTACATATTTGAGATGCGTTATTTCTAACATTGTTATTATCCGTGTTGTGACTGTCGGTGTTGTAACTGTCGGTGTTCTTACTGTCGGTTTGGTGGGTGTTGTGAGTGTTGGTGTTGTGAGTGTCGTTGTTGTAACTTTTTATCAACTAGATTTGGCACCTTGCAAGCCGTTCTTTTTTTATTTTGTGTAAGATTTGACATTTGACATTTTGTGTAAGATTTTAAGAACATTTTTTTTTGTATATGCACTGCTGACGTCAGCAAAACATGTAAAGCAACCTATTTTTTCAATGGCCTATTGCCTAAGTGGATTTTTCCACGGGCCTTATCGACTAGTCTCTATAATAATAAGCCAGTTCCGTGTGTCTGTAACAGGCAAAGTTGATATGCTTATTTTTTTTTGATGTCGCCGAAAAAATCTTTGATGTTGCCGAAAAAAATATGTCTATTTTGTTACCGGGTTTACTTTGTTTACGTCACGTGATGAAAACTACTCAATTTGATTTGCTGAAATAAATTTAACGGCTAACTTTCCAAAAATGGTGTCCTGCGACACCAAAAAAAACACAAAAGAAAGGTCCCTTCGTCTTGAAGAAAGTGCAAAAAGTGATTCAGAGAAAGAAAACTCTAAGTAAAGAAGTAGAAGTAGAAAAATAAAGTTGAAAGCCACAAGAAGTTACTTCGGAAGTGAAGAGTGGAGCTAGGAAGTAGTAAAGTAAAGTTAGAAGTAAACTCTAAGTAAAGAAGTAGAAATAGAAAAATAAAGTTGAAAGCCACAAGAAGTTACTTCGGAAGTGAAGAGTGGAGCTAGGAAGTAGTAAAGTAAAGTTAGAAGTACAAAATGAATGCTAGAGTTTCAAGTGAGTTGGAATTGAGAAAAAGTAAGAACTTTTATATTTTAGACGTTCCGTTTTTATATGTAGCGCACTTAAAATTGTCAAAAAGAATCGCATTCTCCAAAAAAATCCATTGGAGCTTCAAATTCTTTAAGTTTTATATTTTACCGCATTTTTTTGTTTACAATATTGTTTGCATAATTAATGTGCTAAAATTCAAAATGCTGCATAAAGCTGTTAGCTGGCTACCAAACAAATGTACCAGCGAAATGGAAAGTTTTGGTTTGTTGAACTAACTGCAAATGTCATAGTTTTTACATTGCTATTGCTTTCCTTTATATGTGTTGTACTAAGCATAAATAGCTAGCTATAGACGTAGCTAAGTCTCCCCAGCTTAAGTGTATTTAACTGGGTGTCTTAGGTATATACTGTTTTGTTAGCTAGCTAGCTAATGTTAGCTTCAAGGCTCCATCCCATAGCTAGCCCTAACCTATGAGTTTTGTTGTTATTCCTCTTTTTTTAGGTATTTATAGCTACCTTAGTAGTCAAACTTATCTTCTTTTTTGAACACGAATTATATATGATGTAACAAGCTAGCTACAAAATATTTCTTGAACTTTTAGGATACTGTGACACATTTTTATGCCCATAGAGAATAATTCTTTCACATTTCCTGTAAACTTTACAAGGGGACCACAATTTGACAAGTGGAACGAATTTTATAGAATTTAAAGTGTGTGTGTTAAGTTACTTTTTATTGTTTTGTTTCCTCATCCTGTTAAACTTTTGTCAGCCTACATGTAAAATGCCAGGTTTTTTTACAGGGGTTTTTGACATTTGATTGGAAATTTATATACGTGGGTTTATGACTTTGGGTTAAAAAAGTTTATGAGAGGATGGTATGGTTGTCAGTTCATATTGTTCGTGTTGCAAAATGCAGTTTTTTGAAATTTTGTGTAAACTTTTGTGGAAATAGACCACATGCAACATATATACTGAAAGAACAAATCTTTGTAGAATCAGACTTCACTGTAAGCTGTTGTAAAGCTGATGTCTTTATCGGTAAAAAAAACAGCCATAGCAGGCCTTTTTAGGAGAGGCGTGCAATAGCACGCGCACTCCTCCACACACACACAAAATGGCTTAGGCGTGCTACTGATAGCACCTGCAAAATGACAAATTTTATAAGAAGTTAACCAGTGCAGCACACCCAAAAGCACACCTAAAATACTTGAGGCATGCTTTTTGCCACACACGTATCAAAATTTTCCTGAAAAGGTCTGCCATAGTTTACTAATTAAGAAAAAAATAAAACGAGTTTGAAAGTTAAAAAGTATTTATTTGTTAAGCTTTTCGTACACTAAGTACATCTTCAGACTATATAAACAACTTTGTCTTTATATTTCGTATTATAAATTATTGTTTGGGAGAACTAACTGTATGTGATGTAATTTTTGCTGGAAGAAAATTCCATGGTTTCACGTTTTTGTTTTTCTTGAGAATTTTACAAAATTTTGTAGGGATAAATGTTTGCCGATGATAAAAAAATTACTTAATGTTCTGACTGAAACTGTTTTTGTTTTTTATATTTTGTAATCTAAATGGGTGGACTGTATGCACTGAAATCACTGATTTTTTTTAAATTTTGATGTGTTTCATAACCTTTTTGTGGAAGATTAATGGGTAATGGCAATATACGACATGCTGAATAAACTTATTTTTGTTGATTTAGATGTGTTTCTCAAAAACCGATCTGTTTTACATTGTATGTAAACCTTTGTTTATGAACCGTATATATACAATGTTTGTTGATTCAAGTTTATTCTTTGCTTATTGATTTTTTGACATTTAGGTTTAAAATTGTTGGTAAAGGGCAGTATGGATCATCATACTAAGAAAAAAAATTTTTGTGTTCTTAACTGGTTGATTTTTACATTTTGTGTAACTTTGCGGGAGAGGATGGTATGCAACCGAAGTGACTGATTTTTATAGATTTAAATTTGATGTTTTCAAACTATGGTTTTTTCATATTTTTGTATAAGCTTTTAAGGGACAATATTTAAAATGTGTAAAGAACTTATTTTTGTTGATTTGTGCTAAGTCTTGCAGGCCTCCTTTTTGACATTTCAGAATAAAACACTGAGGGTTTTCAACATAATCACTTATAAGATGTACATATTTGAGATGCGTTATTTCTAACATTGTTATTATCCGTGTTGTGACTGTCGGTGTTGTAACTGTCGGTGTTCTTACTGTCGGTTTGGTGGGTGTTGTGAGTGTTGATGTTGTGAGTGTTGTTGTTGTAACTTTTTATCAACTAGATTTTGCACCTTGCATGCTGTTCTTTTTTATTTTGTGTAAGATTTGTGTGGAGGATTTAATGCGATTTGACATTTGATATTTGGTGTAAGATTTTAAGAACATTTTTTTTTTGTATATGCACTGCTGACGTCAGCAAAACATCTAAAGCAACCTATTTTTTTATTGGGCTTTTGCCTAAGTGGATTTTTCCACGGGCCTTATCGACTAGTCTATATAATAATACGCCAGTTCCGTGTGTCTGTGACAGGCAAAGTAGATGTGTTCATTTTCCTTTTTTGTTGCCGAAAAATGCATCTCTAATATGTTAAAATTTCTGACATTACGGCGCGACGAAAATAACACTACTTTAACGTCAATATCCTATATTATTAATGAAGACATTACAGTGCACCTAAAACTTGGAGGCCAAATAACTTGGAAACGAGGTGGTGACGTCAATGATTTTTCACTGCGTGGGTAACTAGGGACCACCTGGGACCAATTTGGGTAAGTTTCCTATACCTGGGTCGCCGAATCCGTTTCGGAATGGACGGGTTAATGACGTCATCAAAAAACCTTCAAACCCTAATATCTCTGCAACCGTTTGTCAAAAGTACATGATCCTATACATTTTCTTGATCAGCGTTTCAAGACCTACACGATGAAGGTATACAAATTTCTTAAAAAAAATTTTTGGGTTTTAACAGGCCATTGCCGACATCAGCAAAATGTTTAAAACCTTATATCTCCTTAGGCGTTCCTCGAAAACACATGATCCTATACATTATTTTGATCAGCGTTTTAACCTCTACACATTACAGGCAACGAATAAACTATACTTCGCCAAAATGTTTTTTGGATCTGCACAGCTGACGTCAGCAAACAATTTAAAACAACCTATTTTTTATTGTCCTTCTGCCTAAGTGGATTTCTCCACGGGCCTTATCGACTAGTCTCTTTAATAATAGCCGTATTATGTGTGTTCAAAATGGTTGCGCGCAGCTTTTTTCGGAAATATAACGCGGGGCCCGATTTTTACGGACCTGCGTTTTTCGGCTAGACGCCGCTTAATTTCGGAATAATTTCGGAATCGCGCCAGAACCGGATAAACAACATGCTACGGAGGCCATTTCAGTTTGGAAGTGATGGTGTCAAGTTTGCAGATCTGTTTGACCTTTTTGTCTTCTATAAGCTTTTTACTTTTGTAGTATTTCTTTTCTTTCTGTTTTCCCATGTTAAGGCACATATATTGACGGGTTTTTTTGCCCACATACAAATCTTAAATCATCAATTTTAAGAGTTTGGCAAGGAACGTAGATTTTGAATCAGCTTGGCTAGCTAGCTAGCTAACTTAGCTTTACTTATTCCTGTTCTTTTAACGTTTTTATTCAGTTTGGCATACTATTATTCATTCGTAATTGGTGTTGTGGCTACCTCTAACTAAAAGTGACAAAATACAGTTTGGCTATCAACAAAATTCCTAATAATAATTATGCTAAATACAGTCAGGTGGCTGCAGCTTTTATTACTGTTTATTTATTCTGAAATTTATTCTGCAAAATAAAATAGCTGAGTAATTTTTTTAACTGAACCAGGTTAACACCAGGCTGTTCACTGATTTTTTTTAAAACTAAAGCGATACGGATTTTTGGAAAATGGTATTACCCCTGTGCTCATGTATGACACGATTCACCTGTTAAGCGCTCGGCCTGGTGTTAACGACAGGCTGTTTCCTGTGTTTTTATTTGAACCGTTGTGATAAAGTTTCTTTGGAAAATGTTATTACGCCTAATACTCATGTATGACATGATTTAACCTGTTAAGTGCTCAGCCTGCACGGTCGTTCAAAACCGCGATTTTAAGGAAAAAAAGTGTGCGCATGCGCCGAAATTTTTTTAAAAAAAAGCGGCTACGGCATAAAATTATGACGTCATCGATATTGACCTCACTCTCTATTATCTTGTTTTAGTCGCCCAATAAAAGAAAATTTAACATTTTTTTCTTTAATAACTAAAGAAGGATGACCATAGACTACTATTTCGCCTCTGGTTGCTACCCGGGGCAGCATAAACAGACGGCTAGGTCCACAAAAGCCCGGATGGCTAGCTCACAATTTACCAGTACAAGAACACTGTTGTACAACATTCTGACGCAAAGTTTTGCCTAAAAATTACTTTTCCTGTTTGCATGTATCCCTTATCTAGCGTTCTATCGTATTAGGTAGTAGCTGCCACTTTTTTTACTACTAAAATGTTGAGCTATTCTACACCATACATTTCACTTTCGTTTTCACAAAAAAAAATGGTTGACAACTATTATAAATGTAAAATAGACGCTAATAAACAAAGAACAAACGATATTATACTTCTAAAACTAAATTTTAAATGCCACTTTAGTGTTGTAAAGGAAAAAAAATACTTCATCTGATCTGTAACCTTAGCTAGCTCTAAGGTTGGTCTTGATTAGTTTTCTAGAAGCCTGCTAGAGCTAAACGTAAATGTGAGAAAGCTAGCTTCACTCAGACTCAGTGGACCCCAGTGGAAATAATCCACTAACAATAGGTTTTTGTGATTTTCTGGGCTAGAAACACTTTAAATATTTATCATTGTTGTTGTTGTTGTTGTTATTAGACTAGCAACTCATTGCAAATGAAAAAAATTTGTACAGTTATATATATATGTTAAACGAAAAAGCTAACAATTTACACATTTTTAGACATTTCAGCCTAGACCATTCCCTAATCGTGAGATTTTTCACCACGAAAGTTAATCTGAATTATATAAAAATACTTTACAAATTAGGCTATTACAAGTATTTTTTATTTCAAATCATATATCTGTATTTAACGAATATATTCTTACCATAATGCTTCAAATAAATGCCCCCCTTCTATTAAACGCCCCCTCGAATAGACGCCCCCCTTTTCAGTCATTTTTTACATAAACGCCCCCCTCGAATAGACGCCTCATAAGGGAGCGTTTATTTGAGGCGATAGTAAAAGTATATGAAAACATCAATAACTATTGTTGTTTTGCTCTTTTAATTAAAAGGCAATTTTAATGGTGCTATTATAATATAGAAATTTCATAAATACAACTAAACACAATCTCTCATATTGATACATCGGTAAAATAAGGAAATTTTCTATAAACACCCTTTTTCCTAAATCTTAAAAAAGGTTAGAAATTTCGCTTTTGAAGTTCATTCTCTAAAACATGTGAATATCTTTTATTTTCTGATGTGAAGATATATATTATAGGTATCCTTAAAAACTGCATAAGAGACAAAGTGTAAAAAATTTAATAAACGCACCCTCTTTTAAACGCCCCTCTCGAATAGACGCCCTCCAAAAATGTCAAAAAATTTAATAAACGCCCCAGCCGTTTATTCAAAGCATTACGGTATTTCAAACGCATCCAACAAAAAGTGGTAATCAAGCAAATCAGTAAGCTCTTCTGTTTCATCATTGTCCCATCTTTTTTTTTTAACCGCTTCTGTCAACAAATCTTTACATGCAAATCACGTTTGAATGACGCTTGAAATTGTGAATTGTTGGGTCAAAATTACTTCAATGAAACTGTGCCAACATGTTTTGTATCATAGAACAATTTGGGACTGGTTCCCTAAAATGTAAAAAAACAGAAAGTATATACAATATAAGCTACCTGCTTATATAAACCTATATACATGTAAAATAGATATGTAAAAGAATCTTAATTTTAGCAAATAATAAAAAGTATATACATGTTTTTATAAGACCAGTAAAATCTGCTGAGGCTAGCTGCTCCTAATTTTCAAACATTTTCAGACCATTTTGTTGTTATTTTTTTCTTAGTTATATAAAAATCTTTCTGAAACTTCTTTGTTGCTGGTGATGAAGCTCCGTGTTCACAAAAAATAGTGAATATTAGATATTGTACATGGGTGAGCAAAGAAACAATCACCAGCAAAAACAATAGCTTGAAAGAGAATTCACAACCTGGATTGTCCTTACTGCATGAAAATATCAGGCTAGGTTATTTTTGGTTTGGAAAACAATGATTGAGCAGACGGCAGGGCCTACAAAAAGCTCTTATCTTTTAAAAAATCTAATGCTCTTATAAAAAAGCATGTAAAATGATAGCAAAGTGTGCATGAAAAATGTACAGACATGTGAGTTAATAATGTTTATCATATTCCTGTGAAATCCCTGACTTTTTTCTGATGAAACTATTTTTTTTGGCAAGATAAACATAAATTTTTCATGATTTATCAGACACCACAAACTCGGCATAAGCGTCAATTATATAAGTCAAAAAAATTTTCCATGGTACGAACAGATATGCTGTCCAAATAAATGCACAGGAGCATCTATGGTTTAGTGTTACTTGTTGTTTTGTTAATTATATACATATTATAGAAAAATATTATCGATTTTTCAATTTCTTTTGGTATGAGATTTTTCATTAACAAACAAACCTTCGCTACGAAATATTATTTTTAGCAGAACTATTAATAAACCCTAACCCTTTTTGGGAAACTGGGACTATATATATATGTGTGAAAGGTTAGGGGGGTAGCCACAAGCAACATTTTTCACATCTAACACTGGTTTATTGCTTATATTTATCTTATTGACTGCACAATTCTCATTTAAAATAATGATATTTACCGATTTATGAAGTCTTGTGAAAGGTCATTTCCAAGGACCAATTTCTTTCAGAAAAAAAGTGGCAGCCACAAACCACTGGTTTTATTTGATAAAACAGGCTATCACCTTTCAGAAAAAACATGTCTCAAAGCATGACTTTGCGTTGGAAGGCAAATATCTTCATTTTCCACCAACATATAAAATTTTAAGATCAAAACATTGCTATTCTTTCTGTCTCCTCCCAACAAAAGTGAAAGTGATCGGGTAGTCGAATCTAGAGTTTTTGTATAGTCCAAGGCCTGCTCTACTAAAATAAAATCTATTTAAGAGATGATCTCTACCGCAGAGGCTCAAAAAACATTTGTTTTTAAGGGAAAATTGAAGCACGTGCGATGGTGGCCATTATGGATCGCTTGCCGCAGAAAATTTGACAACAAATAATGGCGCATGCGCACACTTTTTTTCCTGCCGTAAATGACCGTGCCTGGTGCTAATGACGGTCTGTTTCCTGTGTTATTTAAGCCGTTACGATAAAAATTTTTTTGGAAAAGGGTATTATGCCTATATGCCCGTTCAACTCTGTTTAACTGTACTAACCGCTCAGTCATGTGTTAACAATGGACTGTTTCTTGTGTTTTTATTTAAACAGAGGCTGCAATAAAGTGTTTTTCTAAAGGGTATTATCGATACCTGCATGTGCGACTCCGTTTAACTGTACTTAGCGCTAAGTCTGGTGTCACAATTAATTTTTTAACTTTCACAGTTTTTCAGCAAAATAAAATAATAGTGACCGGTTGTTTTTGCTATGATGGGGTAACAACGGTTTGTAAACTCTGTTTTTATTTCAGCTATCATTGCAGGAAAGTTGTTTTTTGAAAAATATGTTACAGTCGCAACACTACAATGGTGTATGCGCTTCATTTTATTAACGACATACTGTATACCCGTACTAATAGCGCTCCACCTGACCATGTCACACAGTTTGCAGTTCTTAAAGCGCTCCTTAGGGCGTTCAACAACAGTTACTTGTGGCTTAGCCCGACGTTTCGACGCCGGGTCTCCCGGCTAGTCTCTTTAATAATAGCCGTCGTCTGTCTGTTCGTGCGTCAAAAGCGACTTGTGTTAACCACGCACGAAATACAAAATACGCAGGGACGAGAAACCCGTCGGGCCCCCACCGGCACAGGGACAATTGCCGCTAAAATAAAGGTCCAATCAGGAGCGGAGTTTTATATAAATGACCAATCAGAAACTAAAGCTCTTTATATTTCTTAGCAACGATTTTTACGTTATCGGTCCGAAATTTGGCAAGCAGATTGAACCAACTCATTGCTGGAGAAAGAAAGGTTTCTTAACTGTTTGCTTTAATTTTTCTGTCTGATACTTCTATTTGTATTCTAACAAGATTGCAGTTTCTTTTACTTTCGGGTATTTTTTTTTATTTGTTTACATGTTTATTCACCTATACTTTATAGTTAGCTAGCTAGCTAGCTAGCTACTAGCTAAGCTACCTATTCAGCCACCTAAAGATTTGTATTAGTTTTATTTGCCTCTTACTGTCACGTTCTCTAGCCATATATTAATCTTAAACAAAACCAATTTTAAGATTCTGGCTACCAACGTAGATGTTAGCTAACATTTCTGATTTTTGTGTTAACTTTGCCAATCTGATTTTTACTTGGCTGTGACTGGGGTTAGCTACCTCTAGCTAAAATGTAAAAGTAACCAAATACAGTTGGCTGCAACAGAATTTTTAAGTAATCTTTTTCATACTAAATGCAATTAAGTAGTTAGCTACCACTTTACTGTAAAATAAAATTTAGCAAAAGTCAAAAGTTTATTAATGAGACACAGAGTACCTGTGCTATGTGCCTATCCCGTGTTGTTAAACGACGGTCTGTTTCCTGTGTTTTTATTTAAACTGAAGTATTTTGGAAAAGGCTATTAAGCTTATAGGCATGTGCGACACATTTTACCTGTACTAAGTGCTAAGCTCAGTGTTAACAATGGACTGTTTTTTTGGAAAAGGCTGTTACGCCTAGGCGCATGTATTATCCCTATACGCCTGTGCAGCACTGTTTAACTGTACTAAGCGCTCAGCTCGGTGTCACGATTAATTTTTAAAAAATAAAAATAAAATAATATTGTTTGATTGTTTTTGCTATAACGGAGTAACAACGCTTTGTAAATTCTGTTTTTATTTCAGCTATTGTTGCGTTAAAGTTATTTTTTGAAAATTATGTTACAGTCACAACACCATAATGGTGTATGCGCTTTACTTGATTTACGACATACTGTATACCTGTACTAAAGCGTTCCACCTGATCGTAGTTTACGGCTCTAAGCGCTCCTCAGAGTATTCAACGCCGGATCTAACCTTGACGTTTTGCTTACCCCGGCGTTTCGACGCCGGGTTTCCCGGCTAGTCTCTATAATAATAGCCGTATTCCGTCTGTCTGTCTGCTCAAAAGGGTTACCGATATTCCTTTGATCTTTCCGCGACTTTTTAGAAAACATGGGGTGGTTTAATTGGAAATCGTATTATTGATTAAAATAAATTTCAGAAATTAATTTATTTCCTGAATTAATTTAATTACTATAATTTATTAACCTTAATTAAAACATAAATTAAGTCACTAAAATAAATGCATTATGTTAATACGCTAAATTTAATAATAATAATTAACCCCCGTGATCTCAATCGCAGGCAGACGGAAAATCCCCGCGGCCCTGCTGCTTTATTTTGGATCACCGGCAGACCCCGTTTTTTACGGCTTTGTTTTTACCGCTCACGCGTTATTAACCAATCACGAGGCTCGATTGGCACTAATAACCAATCCAAGTTCTTCGCGGCCTCAGCATGCCGACGGAGGACCCATGCTTAACTTACAAGGTCATTTTTGGTTTAGCAGTGATGTTGTGAGGTTTGTAGGTCTCCTTTTGATCCTTTTCTCTCTAAATACTTTGTACCTATAGGAATATTTATTTTCTGTGTGTTTTCACATGTTAAGGTTAATATTTCATCACGTTTTCTAGCCATGTATAAATCTTAAACAAACCAATTTTAAGTGTTGAGCTAGCTAGCTAAAAACGTAGATTTTGAAACAACATGCTTAAGGCAGCTTTATTTATTCCTATACTTTTAAAGTTTTTATTCAGTTTGGTATATTATTATTTATTTTTATGTTGAAGTTGGGTCTACCTAGCTAGCTCCTCCTTTAGCTACATCCTGCTAAAAAGTGAAAGTAGCCAAATGCTGTTTGACTGCAACACAATTCTTATGTTCAGCAGTTAGGCAGCTACCAAAGAATTTTTTTAACTGAATATGATAACGACAGGCGGTTTCCTGAATTTTTTTTAACGGAAGTTGCGATAAGTTTTTATAAAAATTGTGTTACACCTAGCTATATATCCATGTGCAACACGGTTTACCTGAGTGTCACTATTAATTTGTTACTCTTTACTGAAACTTATTCTGCAAAATAAAATAATATTGACTAATTGCTTTTGCTATGACGGGGCAACAACGGTACCAATTTTTTACTGCTATGAAAACTTGTGCTGCAAAATAAAATTGACACAGATTTTTTTAACTGAAATGATAACGACAGGCGGTTTCCTGAATTTTTTTAACCGAAGTTGCGATAAGTTTTTATAAAAATTGTGTTACAGCTATACTCATGTGCAACACGGTTTACCTGTACTAAGCGCTAAGTCCACTGTCACGATTAATTTGTTACTGTTTACTGAAACTTTTTCCGCAAAATAAAATAATATTGACTAATTGTTTTTGCTATTACAGGGTAACAACACGGGTTGTAAACTGTGCTTTTATTTTGGCTAAAGTTGCAGTAAAGTTATATTTTCCAAAATACATTACAACCGAAACACTATAATGTTATGTGCGCTTTACTCGATTCACAACATATATACTGCATACCTAAAGCGCTCCACCTAAATGTGTGACACTGTTTGCCGTTTTTATTATGCACTCCACTTGGCCTTCACCGCTAGGCCGCACAGTTTCACTACATACTGTATACCCGTACTAAAGCGCTTCCGTGTTAGCGGTTCTTATTAAGCGCTTCAGGGCGTTCAACAACAGTTACTTGTGGCTTATCCCGGCGTTTCTACGCCGGGTTTCCCGGCTAGTCTCTATAATAATAGCCGTATTCCGTCTGTCTGTTCGTGCGTCAAAAGCGACTTGTGTTAACCACGCACCAAATACTAGCCCGCTAGCGCAGGGTTGAAAACCCGTCGGGCCCCCGCTTGCACAGGGACGGGTTCCCGCTGGTCCAATCAGGAGCCGAGTTTTATATAAATGACCAATCAGAAACTAAAGCTCTTTATATTTCTTAGCAACGATTTTTACGTTATCGGTCCGAAATTTGGCAAGCAGATTGAACCAACTCATTGCTGGAGAAAGAAAAGTTTCTTAACTGTTTGCTTTAATTTTTCTGTCTGATACTTCTATTTGTATTCTAACAAGATTGCAGTTTCTTTTACTTTCGGGTATTTTTTTTATTTGTTTACATGTTTATTCACCTATACTTTATAGTTAGCTAGCTAGCTAGCTAGCTACTAGCTAAGCTACCTATTCAGCCACCTAAAGATTTGTATTAGTTTTATTTGCCTCTTACTGTCACGTTCTCTAGCCATATATTAATCTTAAACAAAACCAATTTTAAGATTCTGGCTACCAACGTAGATGTTAGCTAACATTTCTGATTTTTGTGTTAACTTTGCCAATCTGATTTTTACTTGGCTGTGACTGGGGTTAGCTACCTCTAGCTAAAATGTAAAAGTAACCAAATACAGTTGGCTGCAACAGAATTTTTAAGTAATCTTTTTCATACTAAATGCAATTAAGTAGTTAGCTACCACTTTACTGTAATATAAAATTTAGCAAAAGTCAAAAGTTTATTAATGAGACACAGAGTACCTGTGCTATGTGCCTATCCCGTGTTGTTAAACGACGGTCTGTTTCCTGTGTTTTTATTTAAACTGAAGTATTTTGGAAAAGGCTATTAAGCTTATAGGCATGTGCGACACATTTTACCTGTACTAAGTGCTAAGCTCAGTGTTAACAATGGACTGTTTTTTTGGAAAAAGCTGTTACGCCTAGGCGCATGTATTATCCCTATACGCCTGTGCAGCACTGTTTAACTGTACTAAGCGCTCAGCTCGGTGTCACGATTAATTTTTAAAAAATAAAAATAAAATAATATTGTTTGATTGTTTTTGCTATAACGGAGTAACAACGCTTTGTAAATTCTGTTTTTATTTCAGCTATTGTTGCGTTAAAGTTATTTTTTGAAAATTATGTTACAGTCACAACACCATAATGGTGTATGCGCTTTACTTGATTTACGACATACTGTATACCTGTACTAAAGCGTTCCACCTGATCGTAGTTTACGGCTCTAAGCGCTCCTCAGAGTATTCAACGCCGGATCTAACCTTGACGTTTTGCTTACCCCGGCGTTTCGACGCCGGGTTTCCCGGCTAGTCTCTATAATAATAGCCGTATTCCGTCTGTCTGTCTGCTCAAAAGGGTTACCGATATTCCTTTGATCTTTCCGCGACTTTTTAGAAAACATGGGGTGGTTTAATTGGAAATCGTATTATTGATTAAAATAAATTTCAGAAATTAATTTATTTCCTGAATTAATTTAATTACTATAATTTATTAACCTTAATTAAAACATAAATTAAGTCACTAAAATAAATGCATTATGTTAATACGCTAAATTTAATAATAATAATTAACCCCCGTGATCTCAATCGCAGGCAGACGGAAAATCCCCGCGGCCCTGCTGCTTTATTTTGGATCACCGGCAGACCCCGTTTTTTACGGCTTTGTTTTTACCGCTCACGCGTTATTAACCAATCACGAGGCTCGATTGGCACTAATAACCAATCCAAGTTCTTCGCGGCCTCAGCATGCCGACGGAGGACCCATGCTTAACTTACAAGGTCATTTTTGGTTTAGCAGTGATGTTGTGAGGTTTGTAGGTCTCCTTTTGATCCTTTTCTCTCTAAATACTTTGTACCTATGGGAATATTTATTTTCTGTGTGTTTTCACATGTTAAGGTTAATATTTCATCACGTTTTCTAGCCATGTATAAATCTTAAACAAACCAATTTTAAGTGTTTAGCTAGCTAGCTAAAAACGTAGATTTTGAAACAACATGCTTAAGGCAGCTAGCTTTATTTATACTTTTAAAGTTTTTATTCAGTTTGGTATATTATTATTTACTTTTATGTTGAAGTTGGGTCTACCTAGCTAGCTCCTCTTTTAGCTACATCCTGCTAAAAAGTGAAAGTAGCCAAATGCTGTTTGACTGCAACACAATTCTTATGTTCAGCAGTTAGGCAGCTACCAATTTTATTACTGCTATGAAAACTTGTGCTACAAAATAAAATTGTCAAGAATTTTTTTAACTGAAAATATGATAACGACAGGCGGTTTCCTGAATTTTTTTTAACCGAAGTTGCGATAAGTTTTTATCAAAATTGTGTTACACCTGTATACCCATGTGCAACACGGTTTACCTGAGTGTCACGATTAATTTGTTACTGTTTACTGAAACTTATTCTGCAAAATAAAATAATATTGACTAATTGCTTTTGCTATGACGGAGTAACAACACGGGTTGTAAACTGTGCTTTCATTTTGGCTAAAGTTGCAGTAAAGTTATATTTTCCAAAAAAAAATTACAACCGAAACACTATAATGTTATGTGCGCTTTACTCGATTCACAATATATATACTGCATACCTAAAGCGCTCCACCTAAATGTGTGACACTGTTTGCCTTTTTTATTATGCACTCCACTTGGCCTTCACCGCTAGGCCGCACAGTTTCACGACATACTATATACCCGTACTAAAGCGCTTCACATGACCGTGTTAGCGGTTCATATTAAGCGCTTCAGGGCGTTCAACAACAGTTACTTGTGGCTTACCCCGGCGTCTGTCACGCAAACCTATATTATAATGCCCGTATACGTCTGTCTGTCTGTCCGTCTGCCACGCAAAATGGTAGCTTAGCTGTGACGGGCGAACCCGTGGATTGTTCCACGGGTTAACGACTAGTCTCTTTAATAATAGCAGTCGTCTGTCTGTCACGGTCATTCAGTTCCGCCTGTACACGGGAAATTCAGTCTGCGCATGCGCTAGCTTTTGAAATCTCAAAACGCAAAAATTCCGTGGCGATGATGACGTCATAATCTCGACATACCTGACTTAACATGCTAAATTACAAGGCATGGTGCTAAAATATTGTTTACTTTGTATTTTATTATAATAAGTGTGGCCAAGGCTCCGTATAAACACTGAAAACGACGGGTTTGCTTTTGTTGTGGCAACGTAAACGAAAGGGTTTTTTTATCCGACAAATTTACAGAATTCCTATATTCTACCAAAATTTGAGAGAGAACTAAAGTTTTTTACCCAGTAAAGTATATATATTTTGAAAAGCTACGGGATTTGTCTTTCTGCTGCAAAAAACCTTATTTTGCTTACATTTTTTTACTAAAAGTTTTTAAGCATTTTCCACGGTAAGGGTGTTTGGCTAGCTAGCCTCCTTGAATATCAACAAACATGGCCGACAGATCAACATGCAAAAAGTTCTATAAGTCTTAGATAATCGAAAAAGGTTAAATTAATCTCATTATTACATTTAACAGTTCTTTTGATTTCACTCTGATTTGCAAAATCTAAGTATGAAAGTGTGGTAGATCAAGACCCACTAGATACAGTGTAGAGCAGGCCATTGGGTAGCTAGTCATAAATGCTAGGACAGGGAAAAAAATGCAGCAAAACCTTAAGATATAGCAGATTGATATAGGTGGCCACACGATTGCATTATCTTCAATTTAATAGCACATGGGTTAATTTTTGGCCAAAGAATACAATTCTTAAATTTGGATGAAATAATAGCATGTTTTAAGAGCACTCCAAGAGCCTAAGTGGCAGTTTCGGTTTTATATTTAACTAGCTGGCTGTTAATTAAACTGTGAAAAATTAAACCAAATAGAGCCTTATGAATGCTTTAAACAATAATTACTGCCACGCTTTTGCTGTTAAGTGCAAAATGTCATATTTAGGGACTGTTCATATCAAATATTTCCTCTGATAGCAGGGAAATATTTCAGCATGATATAATTTTTACTTTCTGTTCATATGGCATGGGCGAGAAAACTTTTCCTTGGGTGAGAAAATACCATGTGATAAGTTTCTATTGTTTATTATGATAAGAATATATTGTTTATTTTTAAAAATTATGCCCAATCGACATAAATTTATCTCGCCTGCCGAGGAAACTTCTGTTTTTTTGGGAAAATGCATTACCCGCTTACCGAGATCTCGATCATGCGCACCCGAGATCTTGGTAGGCGGGTAAATGTTTTTTCTTATATGAACGCAACTAAATTTTGTTAAGAGTTTGTTAACAACCCGAGATCTTGACCTGATATCATGCTGAAACATTTACCCGGTTCCCGAGGAAATATTTCCCATATGAACATGCCCCTTAGAACTCATGAAGAAAAGTCTCAAACAAAGATAAAATAATCTAAGTTACAATATAATTTGTGTATTTCATTTAGCAAACATAAAAATAAAAACTGTACATTAACATATATAATTCTTTAAATAAGTCTTCCAATAAGAACCATATAATGTGCATAGTTGTGTTTGCAACAAAAAGCATCCCAAACGATTGAAACCATACAAGGAGTAATCCATAAACACTTTAACAGGTTGTTGACACCACATGGAAACTAAAAAAAATATGACAGTGGATTTTTAATATTTACATTACCTTAACAGGATAAATTTTGAAATAAATTTTTTGCCTTGGATTTTCTTTTAATGTATATATTTCATAAACATTTCATAATGACTGGAATTTTAAGCTTGTGCAGGTAAAAAAGACGTGCATATAAATTGTATAGGAGCAAATATAAAAGTAAAATTAAGTTATTTTAAGCGAAATATATTTAATCACTTATTCGCGAATGTAAATCCTCATTATTTCGCTATTTTTTTCCTCACGGAACTTTTCCCCGTGAAACTTTCTCCCTGTAAAGAGTATATACACATTTTTTTTTATAAGAAATAGTTTTCCAGTCAAATAAACAAGGCCTTATCCTAAAAATAACAAAAAATAAATAAAAATAAAAGATGTTTCAAATAAAATACATAAAATAGAGAAATAAAAATTAAGAAAATTTCAGCCTATATTCAGTCACCTTGCTAAGAACATTTACGCTTAAGTCAAAAAAGGGTTTTCTTATACAAAAAGGTGTATGCATATATACTTTTTTTTGTAAAATTCACTGTTCAATCCTAACATATTTTTACACAAAACTCTCTGACAATAAGTATTTTTAATGTGTACATTTCATTTGAATTTTTAAGTTCTTGTTCAGGGGGTTTTGGCAAAAAACAAATTAATTTTTCAATGATGCTCTAAGGAATATTTTCTGTGAAAATCATTAGCTTTTGTATAAAATATACTTATTATATATACTTATTATAATAATACTTATTAATGAAATGCAATAATTTTTTGCCACAAAAGAGGTCAAGAGGTTCCACAAAATCATTTTTTCCACAATACACCTCTTCACAGTTTAAGTCGTTCACTTATGTTCTGTATTAAAAAAGGGAAGTAAACAGAGTGAATTTAATAGTTAGTTAGTTATTTATTTATTTTCCATCAGACAGTATGAATACAATAATAATAATAAAAATTATTCATGCAAACTCATTAAAATCACCTAATGGAGGGATAACCACCACGAATAAGGCTTTGACCATAGGCATTATGAATATTTCCCATTTTCTGAAGAAATAATTAGTTTTTCTTTTTAATTCTCAATAAGACGTGGTAACAAAAGAAAGACTGTGAAACTGTGAGCATCTTTTCAACACTAAAAGAATGGGGGAGAGGTTTTAGCAATTCCTAGGAATCGTAAATCCGAAATTTAGGTAAGAATAGAATAACACGTCATAATTGGTGATAAACAATTGTAAACGCAATAAAATAGTTCTATTCACACTATATTTTTTAAACAACACAGTGTAATACACTCTTTATTGACTACCCTTAGGTATTTTACTTTAAGGCTACCATGTTTATGCACAAAGTTGTAAAGCTATACACAGTACTTTAGTCATAATTAACAATGCGTTGCTAGGAGAGCGGAGGCCCAGCGTTGAAAAGATAAAAAAAAACACAAAATATAGTTTACTAAGAAAAAACATTCATATCAGTAATCTTTGTTAGTCAGTAATTCTTGCGGTCGGAATGTTCCTCCTTCGTGCTCTCCGATGGGGTACAAAGTGGACTTTTCACGGTCAAACCTTCACAGTAGCAACCTTAATTAAACAGAATTTACAAGCAAAACGGCGTTTAAATGTCGCAAAATGGCAAAAATTAAGCAGTATCTAAAACATATTAAAGATTTGACTAAAAAAAAAAAAGAATTCCTTGAAAAATCCAGTATTGTATTTATGAAGGTTTCACCACAAAAACATTATGATTACGGCATTTGTACACCATTTCATAATGGCTGCTTAACCTGAATACTGGCCCGTGATTGGTTCAACCAGTATTATGACGCGATTCCGACCGCAAGAATAACAAAATTCTACTTACAATTCATTATGCTACTCATAACATCATCATTCAAGTGCCATTTATAGCTAGCTACAGGTCACCAAAATATCTTGACTTTGAAGGCAAATTTTTCAGAGCAAAAAAATGTAAGCACTAGGACGTTGATGTCTTCTGGTAATACAATGTTTGAAATTAATAAAAATAACTATGAATAGGCTTGGAAAACTTTAGAATGTTAGTTTTAGGCATTTTTATATGCTCCTTTTGCCCCTGTCGGAAAAAAATACGTTCTTGACAATGAAATGTTCTACTTTCGTTTTCTTGCTTTTCGCCATGGCCACCAACAATTTTTTTGTCTTCGCCAACATGTTATCAAACATTATAAAAATAAAACAAACGCTTTGTAGTCACGAAAGTCAGCTTTTGTTCAAAATCAGTAGAGCATCCGATTTGTAAAACAATGTTTGTCAGGCATGCGACGACGTCTACCATCTTGAAAAAAATACAAAATATTTCGCGAATTTTGCGCACACGCATTCTGAATTTCGCATTCTGAATGAACGTGCTGTCTGTTCAAAAGGGTTACCGATATTCCTTTGATCTTTCAGCGACTTTTTGGAAAACAGGGGGTTGTTTAATTGGAAATTGTATTATTGATTAAAATAAATTTCAGAAAATAATTTTTTTCCTGTATTAATTTAATTACTATAATTTATTAACCTTAATAAAAAAATAAATTAAGCGACTAAAATAAATGCATTATGTTAATGCGCTAAATTTAATAATAATAATTAACCCCCGTGATCTCAATCGCAGGCGCACGGAAAATCCCCGCGGCCCTGCTGCTTTATTTTGGATCCCCGGCAGATCCCGTTTTTTACGGCTTTGTTTTTACCGCTCACGCGTTATTAACCAATCACGAGGCTCGATTGGCACTAATAACCAATCCAAGTTCTTCGCGGCCTCAGCATGCCGACGGAGGACCCATGCTTAACTTACAAGGTCATTTTTGGTTTAGCAGTGATGTTGTGAGGTTTGTAGGTCTCCTTTTGATCCTTTTCTCTCTAAATACTTTGTACCTATAGGAATATTTATTTTCTGTGTGTTTTCACATGTTAAGGTTAATATTTCATCACGTTTTCTAGCCATGTATAAATCTTAAACAAACCAATTTTAAGTGTTGAGCTAGCTAGCTAAAAACGTAGATTTTGAAACAACATGCTTAAGGCAGCTTTATTTATTCCTATACTTTTAAAGTTTTTATTCAGTTTGGTATATTATTATTTATTTTTATGTTGAAGTTGGGTCTACCTAGCTAGCTCCTCCTTTAGCTACATCCTGCTAAAAAGTGAAAGTAGCCAAATGCTGTTTGACTGCAACACAATTCTTATGTTCAGCAGTTAGGCAGCTACCAAAGAATTTTTTTAACTGAATATGATAACGACAGGCGGTTTCCTGAATTTTTTTTAACGGAAGTTGCGATAAGTTTTTATAAAAATTGTGTTACACCTAGCTATATATCCATGTGCAACACGGTTTACCTGAGTGTCACTATTAATTTGTTACTCTTTACTGAAACTTATTCTGCAAAATAAAATAATATTGACTAATTGCTTTTGCTATGACGGGGTAACAACGGTACCAATTTTTTACTGCTATGAAAACTTGTGCTGCAAAATAAAATTGACACAGATTTTTTTAACTGAAATGATAACGACAGGCGGTTTCCTGAATTTTTTTAACCGAAGCTGCGATAAGTTTTTATAAAAATTGTGTTACAGCTATACTCATGTGCAACACGGTTTACCTGTACTAAGCGCTAAGTCCACTGTCACGATTAATTTGTTACTGTTTACTGAAACTTTTTCCGCAAAATAAAATAATATTGACTAATTGTTTTTGCTATTACAGGGTAACAACACGGGTTGTAAACTGTGCTTTTATTTTGGCTAAAGTTGCAGTAAAGTTATATTTTCCAAAATACATTACAACCGAAACACTATAATGTTATGTGCGCTTTACTCGATTCACAACATATATACTGCATACCTAAAGCGCTCCACCTAAATGTGTGACACTGTTTGCCGTTTTTATTATGCACTCCACTTGGCCTTCACCGCTAGGCCGCACAGTTTCACTACATACTGTATACCCGTACTAAAGCGCTTCCGTGTTAGCGGTTCTTATTAAGCGCTTCAGGGCGTTCAACAACAGTTACTTGTGGCTTATCCCGGCGTTTCTACGCCGGGTTTCCCGGCTAGTCTCTATAATAATAGCCGTATTCCGTCTGTCTGTTCGTGCGTCAAAAGCGACTTGTGTTAACCACGCACCAAATACTAGCCCGCTAGCGCAGGGTTGAAAACCCGTCGGGCCCCCGCTTGCACAGGGACGGGTTCCCGCTGGTCCAATCAGGAGCCGAGTTTTATATAAATGACCAATCAGAAACTAAAGCTCTTTATATTTCTTAGCAACGGTTTTTACGTTATCGGTCCGAAATTTGGCAAGCAGATTGAACCAACTCATGCTGGAGAAAGAAAAGTTTCTTAACTGTTTGCTTTATTTTTTCTTTATGATACTTTTATTTGTATTTTAACAAGATTGTAGTTTCTTTTAAAAGTACTTTCGGGTATTTTTTCTATTTGTTTACATGTTTATTCACCTATACTTTATAGTTAGCTAGCTAGCTAGCTAAACTACCTATTCAGCCACCTAAAGGTTTGTATTAGTTTTATTTGCCTCTTACTGTCACGTTCTCTAGCCATATATTAATCTTAAACAAAACCAATTTTAAGATTCTGGCTACCAACGTAGATGTTAGCTAACATTTCTGATTTTTGTGTTATCTTCGCCAATCTGATTTTTACTTGGTTGTGACTGGGGTTAGCTACCTCTAGCTAAAATGTAAAAGTAACCAAATACAGTTGGCTGCAACAGAATTTTTAAGTAATCTTTTTCATACTAAATTCAATTGAGTAGTTAGCTACCACTTTACTGTAATATAAACTTTAGCAAAAGTCAAAAGTTTATTAATGAGACATGGAGTATCTGTGCTATGTGCCTATCCCGTGTTGTTAAACGACGGTCTGTTTCCTGTGTTTTTATTTAAACTGAAGTATTTTGGAAAAGGCTATTAAGCTTATAGGTATGTGCGACACATTTTACCTGTACTAAGCGCTAAGCGCGACCTGTACTAAGTCGCAACACCATAATGGTGTAT
The DNA here is from genome assembly GCA_030067915.1 of Hydractinia echinata. NCBI lineage: Eukaryota > Metazoa > Cnidaria > Hydrozoa > Anthoathecata > Hydractiniidae > Hydractinia > Hydractinia echinata. Next base: position 47,740 of record JASGCC010000408.1, on the reverse strand, counting down.
GCGCTTTATTTGATTTACGACATACTGTATACCTGTACTAAAGCGTTCCACCTGATCGTGTGACACAGTTTACGGCTCTTATTAAGCGCTCCTCAGAGTATTCAATGCCGGATCACACCTTCACGTTTGGCTTACCCCAGCGTTTCGACGCCGGGTTTCCCCGTACCCCGTAAATACAAAATACGCAGGGACGAGAAACCCGTCGGGCCCCCACTGGCACAGGGACACTTGCCGCTAAAATAAAGGTCCAATCAGGAGGGGAGTTTTATATAAATGACCAATCATAAATTAAAGCTCTTCCTATTCCCTAGCAACGATTTTTACGTTATCGGTCCGAAATTTGGCAAGCAGATTGAACCAACTCATGCTGGAGAAAGAAAAGTTTCTTAACTGTTTGCTTTATTTTTGCGGAGAGAAGCGGAGTGCGCGTCAGCGCACGGAGCGTAGCGGAGCCTATTTCCTCATTATATAAGCCAAATATAAAGGAAATGTAAGTACGGTGGAGAGTATATAGGATTTCGTCCCTATACATCCAAATTATCATGGTTACTATGGAAATATTAAAATTTCGTCCAAAGGATCACAGTAATCCAGCAATTTAATATGGTCATTCTCTAGTACATTTTTTAGTAAGCGAGACAACTTGTTTATAGCACGGCGAAGGAGTGTTTGTTGTTTGTTAAAACTCAAACTTTCGTTAATCTAAAGCTATATCGTATTGTTCAAGAAAAGGAAGAAAGGCTAACTATTTTTTACATGTAACGAACCCTTTCTTATTCTCACTTACACCTAAGGCTAGCTAGCATAAAACTACCGACTGAGCTGAAATAATAATAGAACTTAAATAGATTTAAAGATTTTTAAGACTTTTTAAGCTAGCTGGCATAAAATAGAGCAAACATATAACATATACAGCTAGCATAAAACTAGCTACAAAGCTAGCATAAAATTAGCTACTTTACCTATAAAATCAGCTACACAAGCTAGCATAGAAAATTATTTTCGACATATTTTCTATCAGGTAGCTACCATACACCTACCTTATAGTCAGAAATTTTCGCGACATTTTAATTTCGCGATAAAAATTTTGGGACAATTTCGCGATTTTTATTTTCGCGATTCGTTGCCTTGAATTTTTTTCGCGACATTTAATTTTCGCGAATTTCATAGAGTTACGGAGTTGAGGAAAAACAAAATATGATTTTTAACTACGTTTTTCTACTCTAATAATGAGATCTGTAAAAGGAAGCTTTTTTTCATAAAAGGTCAATGTTATAATCAATAAGGTAGCGGAAGAACCTTTATTTTTGATCAAGCGAGGATAGTACAACCTTTCAAACTCGCCTCGGCATTTGCCTAAATAATGGTATTGACGTTAATAATGTGCCTATACCGGTTGAAAATCGAAGCTTCTCCACTGCCATAGGTAAATGTTGAAGTGAATTTCAATGATGTAACATAAAACAACAAACAAAATATACTCTCGATAAGAGTTTGTAAAGTAGATGTTTATAACACAAAATGCCATTTAGGTTAACAGGCAAACTGCCTTCTAAAATTGTGTTTAAAAGTGCATTTCTTCTTCCTTAATTTTCCCGGGTTTTATCAAACTTGGTATCACCAGAATTATTTTGTTCCGAAAATTTTACGTCTATACCCTGTGGAGTCTAAAAAATGAAGAAAAAAAGAAAATATTTCGCGGTTTTTATTTTCGCGATTTCGTCATTTAAATTTTTTTCGCGGCATTTTAATTTCGCGAAAATGCCCAAAAATCGCGAAAATCGCGAAAATTAGTTGTCGCGAAAATTTCTGACTATAAGGTATACTATGACACAGTAAGTGATATAATTCTACTCCTGATTAGGAATGTCCCATTACATAGCTTGTTCTAGCCACAATCCACAATCGTCCAATTTTAGACAAAAATGTTTAGCGAAATCAGCAAAAGTACATACCTCTATATTCTAACAGATTCACTTGCGATCAATGTTTTATAGAGGTCAAGTTGGGAACTTTATAACATTGAATGTCATAGTAGAAGGGGTGAGAGCCATATTTTTGTGGATGATTGTAGCTATATATAATGTTGGAACATCACAAAAAAGTGGTTTATTAGACATTGCCACATTGTAGGGCAGGAAATCAACTTTTTTTAACCCTGTCGGTGAGCATCACCAGTGTGGATTAAGTGACAAATGGAAATTATTTCTATATTGACATCTATATTTTTTATTGAGACGTTTTAAATTCTGACAAGCGGTTCTTGTGCAATCGTCAACACGTATATACTGAAAATCTTCAAATATATATATTTATCACATTAACTTTTTTGGTTCAATCAGAACGACTTTCAGAAAAGCAAAAAAAAAATTCCTGTTTAGAAAATGTAACAAGTTCTACATCATTAAGTTCTACATCATCCATGGAATATTGCTACACCTGAACCACGTTAGTGTTGCTACCCTCATTTACGACATATTGCATATATATACCTTTACTTAAGCGCTCCACCTGAATGTGTGCACAGTTTACAGATCTTATTAATCATTTCATTAGACGTTCAATGTCAGATAACACAGTCACTTGTAGCTTAACTGAGCGTTTCTTAAAAAAAGGTTTATTTGTGCTGTAAATTTCTAAGTGTATATAATATTTACCTGTAGTGTTTTGTATATACATTCAAGCCCTGTTGGTCTAATGGTTATGACACTCTTAGAAATGAGAGATCCAGGTTCAAATCCTGGACAGGGCTAGGATAAAAAATATATATCTTGCATCTATAGCCAGCTTTATAGTATTATTTTGCACATCTGCAAAATTAATTACCGCAAAAATCTGTATCGTTTAGGTATATTAGGAAAAATAGTGTATACTCTGTGAAAAGGAAAAATTGCATACCATTTTGTTTATAAGAAAATCGTTTTTTGACTTAAGCCTCAATATTCTTAGCAAAATGCCTGAATATTGGCTGAAATTTTCTTGAATTTTTTTAATTTTTATTTGTTTCTTAGTTGCATGCTTTTATTTGAGGTTATAGTTAAAAAGAACTTTTATCTTTTAAAAAAAAAGATTTCTTTTGTTATTTTAGGATAAAACTTTGTTAAAATGTATATTCAGACAGGAAAAAAAAAACTTCATTGTAAATGCAAATATCAACATTATTATATCAACAATATCAACATTAATTATTGTAAGATGGGCTAAGCCTAACAACTGACACATACTGTTTTGAATTCTAAAATATTTAATACAAGCTAGGCTTCAAGTGGACAAATGCAGTGTCTATAGGGGAGAACCAAAGAGGACAAAAAATGGCTGGAGGAAAAGAATAATAAATCATGTATTCTCAAATTATAATCTATTACAATATTATATAGCTAAAATAATGATCAGTACAAATAATATCCATGTCATAAATTCTGCTTCTTTTTTAAAATTGAACATTACACAGACATAAAGTGACAAATAAATTTGATAAATAGGGATTAGTAGCTCATGTGCAAATGGTTGTGTGTTTGATCTTCATATAAGGCTGTTGTCTAGTTGGGCACAAAAATTAAAAATATTTGTGTAGCTCAAATAGGAGCTTTAAACACTCTAGAACTGCCTGGTCCCATCTGGAAATAATTGAAGAGGTGTATTGATCAAAATTAGTGAGACTGATCACACAAAATAACTTAAATCATATAATTATTTTAAATATATTACAAAATAATTTAATCATGACTGCCTCAAAGACCAGCCAAAGATCCTGCCTCTCCACGTAACAGGTCAAGTTGCAATAATTCAATTGAAAATTATCTTGAAGCGTAAACAAATAGCTTAAAAAAAAAACGCTTGCCAGCAGTTATATAACATTACACTGCACTGAGCTAAATGTTATATTTTGATATCTTTAGTGATATATAATTAATTAGCTAGTCATTATATATGCACACAATCTAGTTAAAAAAAGGTCTCCAATAATGAACACGCAAGTCTTCAACTACTCAACGATCTGGTCTTGCACTAAGAGTTGCAAAGTGAAGTGTTGTTTTTGATACCTAGAAGAAACTTTCCATGCATTACTCCATTAAACCTCAGCTTGCTTGCTTGCTAGCTATACACATACAAGAATACGCCAAAGAAAGCTGCAGCAGTTCAGTTCTTCCTCTTTATTGGAGTTAGTTAAGTTAAATATAAGGTCTTGATGTATGCAAATACGCCATGTCAAAAGTTGGCCTGGCCCATAAATTGCTATCAATATACTTTCCAAAGTATGAAGTAAAGTATGAAGTAAAGTGCATCACCAACGCCACCATTAATACGACAGAAAATCGACATTTCTAAACCTACGGGCATGAAAACGACGCCAGTAATCATGCTTGTTTACTAGATGCAAGAGCATTCTGATTCGTTAGATTATAAACAAAATACAATGTCATTAACCATCAGGATATTGTGTTTGGACCAAGGCAAAAGACCTCTTTCTTTTTCCCTCTTTGTTTTTATTCCCTCTTTGTTTTTATTGGACAAAAGAGAACACGTGATGGCTCGGTTTTTCAAAAAAGTTTCAACTAAAAGTAGCATAAATTGTCTGGAACACAAAGACAAAAAGTAAACCTTCATTTCGCGGTTGAATTTTTTTTTTTCAAACCCTCTGGAATTTTGCTGGAGCGTGTTTGCTTGCTTGCTAGAAGTTTGCCAAAAAGTTAGCAGTCAAAAGGGACAGTTTGCTGACATAGTATTAAATTGAACTCACTGGATTATTGGATAAGTATTATTATTTAATAATTCCATTCGTGTTTCAATAGGTGCATTTTCAGTAGATTCTGTTTATTTATATTTTTATATTTTTTGTGTGTTTTTTCCTGGCTTTATCCTGAGGTGCATTTGTGATTTGCCTACTGTTTATCCCTGCTCTGTCCTGTATTTTGGCGTATATAGCTAGGGTATAGGTATAGCAGAAAAGGTATACCTGACAACAACCATTTGGTAGAAACAAATTCATCATGATATCAGTCCAAGCATATCGTGCCACCATCGGCTCTTTTTATAATGTAGCTGCTAGTCACTCTAATGACATTGATAATGAAATAATAAATCATCGCAGACAGTCAGAAATGTTTTTTGAAAAGCTGGATAATAACAATGACTTCATTTATTTTTTAAAACTTTTTATTTCAATAATTTTGATGTGTTGTCTGAGCTGTAATATCAATCTGGCATCAGTTAAATTACTGTTATTGTTATCTGGCGATATTGAAAGCAATCCTGGACCCTTTCACAATGATATTGACTTCCAAATAGTACTACAGGAATCATATGCCACCCATCTGCTAAATCATTCCAACACTGCCGATCACATAGTAGCTTATGCTAGAAGTATTGGTCTATCAAACATAACATATAGAGAAGTGACAATAGGGGATGGCAACTGCTTTTACAGAGCAGTAGTACAACAACTTAATCACCCTGAGATCAGACATATTGTCCCCCCTGAACTACGTTTCCAGAATCACCTTCAACTAAGAGCAGCCGTGGTTACTTTTGTTCGCGAAAATAGTGATGTAGGAATTTTTAGAAATAGCAGAGACTTTTTATTCATAAGCCCTGAAGAGTGGGAACGTGGCTTACAAACTCAGTCAAGACCTACAGTTTATGTTGAAGAGATTTTCATACGCGCTGCCGCAATAATGCTGGGTATCAACATTTTGATAACATCCGATACCAGTACTGCAGTCCACCCATATACCCTTATTAGTCCTACTCATGATGAAACACATGATATTTCTGGGGAACAACAAGTGGCCCATCTACTGACTGATGGTACCACTGTTGGTGCTTTTATTTTGCTTGGGAGGGTCAATGACAATCACTACCAATCATTGATATTTAATGACAATGTGAGCATTCCTTCTGCTACATTATCCACATCACTCAGCCCACCTAAAAAAATTCCCTGTTTGTCATCAAAAAGTTTAGTTCAACCTAAAAATACAACAAGTCAAAAACCTGGTGAAAAGAAAGTGGTTACATTAAAGGAAAAGGAAGATCTTCTAGTGAAGAAAGTAATGAAATCTTCTGTGTCTGCTTTAAGACCAAACAGACCCAAAAATGATAAGTTTTTAGATAAAGAACATGCTCTAAAGCAAAAGTGTTTTCAGTTGAGTATTCAATATGAAGAACCTAAAGTCAATGAAACAAGTATAGAAAAAATTAAAAGACACAGGCGTATCAATTATAGATGCAAAAAAACAGTTTCTAAAATATTTGTAGGTAAAAAAACAGCCGTTACACTGCAAAGTATTGCACATAATCATGGAAGTATTTTGTCAACTAATGTACCAACTACATACTCCCTAGCAACAACACAGTCGATACTAACAAATTTAACAATTGCGCAGTCAGTACTAACAAATTTACTAACCACACAACAGTCAGTACCTATAAATTTACCAAGTACACAGCAGTCAATACAAACTAATTTAACAACCACACAGTCAGAGGCAACAATTGTAACAGATAACCAGTTCAGTAATAAAGAAGAAATTTATGGAAATGAGATCTCCACGATTCATCAAAACCCTAATGTTGTGGCTGCTGTAGTGCGGTTTGAGGAAGGTGAGAAGTTACATAGTTTAGCAACCTGCAAAACATGTTGTGAAACCCGACCAGTATTTCATGCTACACCTGCAATCAGTCCTACTGCGAAAAACGAAACAAAACCAATTACCATTAAGCCTTGGAAGATTTTCAGTGATGGAAGGTGTGGCAGATGTCATAAGGAAAGTCTTAGTCGTTTCAAAAAAAATGTGAAAACACCTGCTAGATTTTCAGGTATACTCTCAGTAGATGATGACGATTTGGGCCCACTGCAAGATAATATCCGCCATAATGATATGCATTTTTTACCAGTACCACCGTATCTCCAAAATTTGACTATACTAGAAGTTGCATTAATTCGTCGTATCACTGTCATTATGAATATACACCTCCTGCGGTATGGCATGCTTGCATCAAAAGGTCATTGCATCAGTTTTCCTCAAAGAATGCAAATTGCTACCGAATTGCCATCATTACCATCAGAAGTTGGAATAGTGGTTATAAAAAAGAAAGGAAGTAAAAATTCAATCCAACAGTATACTGTACAAAGGGTTAAAGTTGAAAGTGCATTACGGGGACTGTGTTTTGGGTACCCAGAAGGGGGTGTTGAGTATCAAGATACTAATAATAAACACCAATACAATGGCTCTGATCACATTGACAAACCTTTAAAAGGACGCTACTTCCAGTTCCTACCGAATGAGTACTATAAGGATGTCTCTATAAAATATGACCGCATTCAAAATTTACCAGAAATGCGTTCCGAATTACCTGATATGCCAGTTGTGGAATTACCAAATATAATATCAGAAGGAGACAAGGGTCCTGCTAAAAATCAATTTCAACAAAACTTACCTGAAGACGATGAAAGTATAACCCGTTCTGGTTTAGTTTGTCCGGTTGAACCTAAAGATGCTGACAAAGACTTGCGAACAATACTGCAGAAGCTCTTGGGTTCTGAAGATGCAGTTAATCAAGCTCTTGAACATGGCACAATTGCGAATGCAAATTTGGAATATACCCGAGAACAGCCAATTCGAGAATTAAAAACTCCTGGGTTTTTTACTATGGCATACCCAACTGTTTTTATTAATGGAAATTGTGACTTAACTGTTCCAAGATTGAGTAAAATTAATTTTGAAGAATACATCGAACATATATATTATTGTTCTGATAATCGTGTAGCGCGTCATCCATACTTGAAATTTTTCTTATTGAATATGCGTTTGCGAATGCAAGCATTGCAGCAGGGTAGCTTTCTTGTTTCCCAACAATTAAATGATGCTCATCTCACAATTGCTGAACTGAGAGATAATTTACAAAATGATGATGATTCAGTTCCACGAAAAATTATTAGTATTGGAAAAAATCTGGTTAATACCGATCCGTACTGGAGAGACCAAAAAAAAAATTGGATGCCATGTTGTTTTTTAGACGAAATGAATTTGGCGATTTACCAGCATATTTTGATACCAACAGTTGTGCAGAATTTCATTGGAAACCATTGCATGAACTACTTATTAAGTATCATGCGTTAATAAACAATTTGAATGAAGATGATGTCAGGCAGCAAATGGAAAGCGATAATAAATTCAAGCGGGAAATGATTCTACAAAATCTTCATATAGTCACGCAGTATTTTGATGCAAGGACTATAAATTACTTTGCCACAGTCAACAAGGAAGTATTTCAATATGATGACTATTGGTTGCGATATGAATTTGCTAAAAGTAGAGGTGAGATACATGGACACGCGATAATTTCGTCATCTAAACATGCCCGAAAAGTAAAAACTATCATGGATAGCTTGTCTGATAATGCAGACTCACAAGCATTAAAACCTGCAGCACAAGAACTTCAAAATTGGTTACAAACACCAAATGAAGACAGTGATTTGATTTTTTCACCCATGTTCACTTCACTGCATCCTGCTGGGGGAAATGAAATTATAGATACTTCTGGAATTAGAACTTGGGTTCCAAACAAAGATCAATGGGCAAGACCTGAAGGGACGCAAGCTCCTCCAGAACATAACCCACTGGCACAAGAACTTTTGGATGTCGCTAGTCATAAAGGTGGTATAAAAGAGCAACATACCCATCTTGTGAACAGGATTGGCCTCCATAAGTGTAATTCTAATTGTTTGCGTTATCACCGAAAGAATAAAAAAGATACTGCTCCACAGAAGTACTGTCGCTTTCATTTTGGTGATCTTAATCCACAAACCAAAAAAACAAGTGGTAAAGAGATTCATCCTTTTAATGCTGTCATAACAGAAGGGGAACATCCCAGATATGAGGGACCACGCGATCATCCTCGCTTGATGATGCATGTAAAAACACGCCTACTTAGTTGGCTAGCAAATTGTGACAGTCAACCCATTATCGATCAGGACCTTATGGCTCTACAAAAATACATTGCTAGTTATGCTTGCAAAGGGGCTGCTTCAACCGAAGATTTGGTACATGTTTATCGTCATCTGATTGAAAACACTGCTGATGGAAGCACTGTAAAAAATTTGGCTCAACGCCTACTTCAAAAAATTGCTGGTCTAGTAGATGTACCAGGTGCTGCGGCGGATTTCATTAATAGTGGTGGTCGTTTGATTAGATGTACCAGGAATTTTCGATACATTGGCATCAGTGGCTTCCGAGCCTTGGATACGACTGGTGAAGATGGAACCGTTACAAAGAGTAGCACATTGGATAAATACTTGAGTGATAAGCGTAGAGAAACTGAGCCAGAAATATCATTATGGAACTGGAGCAAGAAATGTAATTGTACCTGCAAAGTAGATCACGTGCCAGTTTTTACAGGAATATCTACAAAACCTGTTTGGCCTGTTACTGAGGACTATGCAAAAGCTATGCTCATTATATTTTCTGTTGGAACGTGGCATAATACTGAAGAATTGAAGGGACAACATGAGTCATTTGCTGCTGCTTTGGCTTCCCTTGTTCAAACTGAAGAATGTCCATCAATATTAATTGATTCATTGAAAGAGGCTAAACAATCTTTCGATAAAAAGAGCAAGAGAACACGAAATCACACTAATGTAATCAATATTCAAACCGATACTCAGTCTTCAGATCAATCGTCACAATACACAGATGCAAGTTCTCAATGTTCCCAAAATTCCGCCATTGCAGAAATAAACATAGGCAGATCAATAATGAGAGATATTGCTAAGCACCATGTTGCTGATATCAGTGAGCCGAATGTACAACAGGTTCTTCCCAATGGAGGGCCTATGTTTGATTGGAATAATTATGCAATTCAAAGTTTTGGTAGTCAATGGCCAATTAATGCTGATACATGGTTACAATCTATATCTGAAGAAGCAGAAAGAAATGAATTGCAGCATGCCGATGATTGTACCTTACCGCAAATAAACATCTTGAATGCTAATGAATTACAGAGAACAGTAATTGGAATAAATCTTGAGCATTTATTACAAGTCGCAAAAGGAACTTTGCCAACAGGTAGCCAGCAATTACGTTTATTAATACAAGGAACAGCTGGTGTTGGGAAAACATTTATCATTACCGCACTCACCAGAATTGTTCGCCGTATTTTTAAACGAAATTCTGCAGTTATGAACTTGGCCCCAACTGGTGCAGCATCAGTCCTCATACCTAATGGTCGCACTATACACTCAATGACTCCACCACCACACAAACTAAAAAAAGATAAGAATTTAAATTCTGTCCAGCTTTCTGACTATCCTTTGGGTGATGTAGCTCTAAGAAAGCTAAGAAAATATACAGGCATGCATGAAAACAATGAACTGAAATTGATTCAACTTAATATTGATGAACGAAGCATGCAGTCGAAGCTTCTAGTGGCTTGGTGCAGCCACAGATTATGTGAGGCAACAGGAGACTTTGATAATTATTATGGAGGTGTACCAACTGTCAATTTCTTTGGGGACTTTGGTCAACTTGGACCAATTCGTGCTTTGGATTTACATCAGCCGCCGAAACATGATGATTCCACAATCAACTTTGCTGGTTATGCAATCTATCGCTCATTTCAAGATGTTATTGTTCTTACAGAAACAATGCGCCAAGGACCAGATCAGTTGGCCCTTCTACAGCGACTACTTAGAATACGCAATGGATCGATTACTCAACAAGACTGGCAAGATATAAATAGTCGTTATGAAGATGCTTTGCCCCAACCGGAAAAATGTAACTTTTTGCATGGTCGCGTCCTTACATTAATGGAAACATGGAATGAAGTTAATGAAGAAAACCATAATAAATTAGCTAACCTTGGTGTGCCAGTTGCTGTTATTCCATCAAGAGGTTGTGGTAAACATCACTCTTTAACTGATAAGCAACTGGGTCAAATACCACTAAGATCTTTAATGGCAGTTGGTGCAACTGTAATCCTTACCAAGAACCAAAAGGGTCTTACAGGCCTTGGTCTAAATAATGGTGCCATGGGAAAAGTAATTGCAATCCTTTATTCACCAAATATGTCACCGCCTGAATTTCCGATAGCTGTTGTAGTCGATTTCCCAAATTATAAAGGGCCGTCATGGATTCGAGGACATCCGACATGGATACCAATTACTGCTGTTGAAGGTCGATGTGAGTCTGATTGTTGCAGCAGAAATGGCCTGCCGTTAATGCCCGGATATGCAATAACTATTGCCAAAAGTCAGGGTATGTCAATTGGAGATGGTAAAACTGCCACCCATATGCGTATCAAGTTACAACAATCCATTCAGATGGAAAAAAACAACCTTGGTACAGCTTACACTGCATTCTCAAGATGCGAAAAAGAAAGGAATTGGGCACTTGTCGAACCAATTACACAAGAACGACTGCTGTATATTAATACACATCCGCGTATGAAAGCTAGACAAGAGGAAGAGAAACGACTAAAAGCATTATCTAATGAAACTGTCAACAAATTCAATATCACTATGGAAAAATATATTAACTTGTTGAAAGAACTTGACAATTATTGTGATGATGATATTGAAGATGCAGTTTGTCCTTCCCCATCTGCAAATTGCTTATGTATTATATGCACATCCCAATCATGATAATTACAACCAAAATTTGACTATCCTGCAGATTATCACAAACTTCAAAATTGAAAAACATTTTAACCAGTTCGATTGTAAAATATAAACACATGCCAACTTCAATTTGCCATTCACAAATAATTAAAAGAGAAAAGCCAAATTGAATTGTTAATTCCAACAAAATTACCACCCTACACACTTCATACCAACAAATGCACCAACCACACTGTCAATTCCAACAAAAATTATCAACCACAGTCCATGCCAAAAAATTTACCAACCACACAATCAATTTCAAAAATTTTTATTATAAACTTTTACTTTGAGGAGGTGTAGTGGAGGTAGGAGGCATACAAGCAACATATATAAGAAGTTTCTTGGACACTCAGAAATATGTTAATCTGTTTTGTAGCAAAATATAGCAACATGTCATCCATATCCGAGTCACAAATGACTGCCAATAAAGAAAAAGGCAAAGGAAAGATAAAGAAAAAGTTAAAGGAATTATTTTAAACCGCTTTAACTGCAAAATATAAGAACATTGGTATTATAAACTTTTACTTTGAGGAGGTGTAGTGGAGGTAGGAGGCATACAAGCAACATATATAAAGTTGCTCGGACACTCAGAAAAATATGTTAAACTGTTTTGTAGCAAAATATAGCAACATATCATCCATATCCGAGTCACAAATGACTGCCAATAAAGAAAAAGGCAAAGGAAAGATAAAGAAAAAGTTAAAGGAATTATTTTAAACCGATTTAACCACAAAATATAAAGGAATTGCTATTATAAACTTTTGACTTTGAGGAGGTGTTGCAGAGGTAGGAAGTATACAAATACACATATAAAGTTGCTCAGATGTTAAAAACATTATTTTAAACCGTTTAACCGCAAAATACAAATTATCAATTATTACTTTATGATATAATAACCTAAGAACACGTTATGGCACGGATGCTTGTAATGTTTACGCCACTTATTTGACTGCACATGATATGGCATCACTGCCTGTAATGTGTTAGCGTTGTTAACACATGTTATGGCACAGATGCTTGTAATGTGTATGCCATGTATTTGACTGCACATGATATGGCATCACTGCCTGTAATGTGTTAGCATTGTTAACACATGTTATGACACAGATGCTTGTAATGTGTACGCCAGTTATTTGAATGCACATGATATGGCATCACTGCCTGTAATGTGTTAGCGATGTTAACACATGTTATGGCACGGATGCTTGTAATGTGTACGCCACTTATTTGACTGCACATGATATGGCATCACTGCCTGTAATGTGTTAACGTTGTTAACACATGTTATGGCACAGATGCTTGTAATGTGTATGCCATGTATTTGACTGCACATGATATGGTATCACCGCCTGTAATGTGTTAGCATTGTTAACACATGTTATGGCACAGATGCTTGTAATGTGTACGCCAGTTATTTGACTGCACATGATATGGCATCACTGCCTGTAATGTGTTAGCGATGTTAACACATGTTATGGAACAGATGCTTGTAATGTGTACGCCAGTTATTTGACTGCACATGATATGGCATCACCTCCTGTAATGTGTTAGCGTTGTTAACACATGTTAAGGCACAAATGCTTGTAATGTGTATGCCATGTATTTGACTGCACATGATATGGCATCACCACCTGTAATGTGTTTCTAGAAACATATCATTCATAATGCATCACAAATCATTAACAGTGAAGTCAAAGGAAAGATAAAGAAAAGTTAACGAAGATATTCCAAACCGATCCAACCACTTGAAAACATTACGTTATCTTTATCAGGTTTCCAATAAATCATTTAAACTTAGGACAGATACATGTGTGTGGTGTGCTCATGTCATTGCTGGATATTATTCTGTTTTGTGTTGTTATTACTTTATGATATTATAACCTAGGAACACATGTTTTGGCACGGATGCTTGTAATGTGTACACCAGTTATTTGACTGCACATGATATGACATCACCGCCTTGTAATGTGTTAGCGTTGTTAACACATGTTATGGCACAAATGCCTGTAATGTGTATGCCATGTACTTGACTGCGCATTATATGACATGCTGGCCTGTAATGTGTTAGCGTTGTTAACACATGTTATGGCGCAGTTGCTTGTAATGTGTACGCCATGTACTTGACTCCACATGATATGGCATCACTGCCTGTAATGTGTTAGCCTTGTTAACACATGTTATGGCACAAATGCCTGTAATGTGTATGCCATGTACTTGACTGCACATTATATGTCATGCCGGCCTGTAATGTGTTAGCGTTGTTAACACATGTTATGGCGCAGATGCTTGTAATGTGTACGCCATGTACTTGACTGCACATGATATGGCATCACTGCCTGTAATGTGTTAGCCTTGTTAACACATGTTATGGCACAAATGCTTGTAATGTGTACGCCAGTTATTTGACTGCACATGATATGGCATCACTGCCTGTAATGTGTTAGCGTTGTTAACACATGTTATAGCACGGATGCTTGTAATGTGTATGCCATGTATTTGACTGCACGTGGTATGGTAACACCGCATGTAATGTGTTTCTAGAAACATATCATTCATAATGCATCACAAATCATTAACGGTGAAGTCAAAGGAAAGATAAAGAAAAGTTAACGAAGATATTCCAAACAGATCCAACCACTTGAAAACATTACGTTATCTTTATCAGGATTCCTATAAATAATTCAAACTTAGGACAGATACATGTGTGTGGTGTGGTCATGTCATTGCTGGATATTATTCTGTATTGTGTTGTTATTACTTTATGATATTATAATCTAGGAACACATGTTATGGCACAGATGCTTGTAATGTGTACGGCAGTTATTTGACTGCACATGATATGGCATCACTGCCTGTAATGTGTTAGCCTTGTTAACACATGTTATGGCACAAATGCTTGTAATGTGTACGCCAGTTATTTGAATGCACATGATATGGCATCACTGCCTGTAATGTGTTAGCCTTGTTAACACATGTTACATTATAGTACTGTATTTACTGTTTTTTTCTTTATTGTTGTAGTACTGTATAAGCTGTATTTACTGTTTTTCTTTTCTTTTTAGTATCTAATAGTTATGGCAACAGGCAATGTATGTATCTTTGTTTCTGTCATCAATACACTGTATTTTTATTTTTAATTGCTATCCTACAATTGACTGTTAACATCAAAATTTATACCTTATACCTAAATGAAATTTCTTTAATTGTTATCATTTTTACACCTATTTAACTTGTTTTCTTTATCTTTTATTTTATGTATCTTTTTTATTAAGAAAAAGTTCATTCGGCGTATTGCCAAAAAATTGTCGGAGGACACAACCTCCCTAAAAAATGAAATGGTAAGTGAGAGTAACTTAGCAATAAATATGTATATGTTTATTTAAAAACAATTCATGCTGTTTTATTTTATTTATTTTTTCTAGGATTTTCTAAGAAGTACAATCCTGACAGTAAAAGAGGAGTCAACCTCTTTAAAAAACAAATGGTTAGTTTACAACTTCTTGTTTTCATCACCACATTTTAGTTATAAAAATCAGCATTTACTTTTTTTGTTATTTTCATTTTTAATATTGTAGGAGGAGCAAAAAGGCGAGTTAGTTTTGTTGAAGGAAACTATAGTAAGTACCATCAATTAAATTTTGTTAAATTGTTTTTTTTCTGCTAAAAATATGTTTTGCAGCGGCAAGCTATTCGGTCACCAGTTCTTATATTAAGTATTTTTCTCTTATAGTGTAAATCACTTTAAAACAGACGCTCATTTTCCAGTGCTCTTAGTGCTGAATTTCTATCGCTCTTAGTGTCAGGTGAGAACCAAGCCTTAGAGATGGAAAACATATTTTCCCGGAAATTTAATATTGCGAATTGATGCAAACCGCGCTTTTTTCGGACATTTAATTTTACAAGTATATTATTGAACATTCCTTGTCAAAAGAGTAGAACATATAGCTTATGTATTGTTTTTCCAGATTAACAACAACGAGAAACATGAGGAGGAGATAACCTCGCTAAAAAAACAATGTGCAAATGTAAGTTTGCAACATTTTTTGTATCGTGTTTTCCTTGTAAATTTCACTTACATCAATAACTGTTTTTTATTTAGAAGGAGAATGAGCCACAATTAACGTGGGAATTATTTAAGAAGAGTGTGGAGGAAAACAAAGAGATGGGTGGCTACGCTTGCCGAGAAAATTTTCAATTGTGGCGTGCGGCTGGGGGTAAAGGATTTTTTACCCGGCAGGATGCCGCAAATTCCCGGAAGCGTAGGCACCCACAGTCCGGCCACCAAAGGAGATAAATAAATAAAAAATTTGCTTCTTTTTTGGTGTGCTAGTCTACCGAAAATTAAAATTTCTGTACTATTGTCCTACTTGTATACTCTTCGAAAAGTTTTGGATAGAAATTTATCTCCTATGTGGTCATATTGCTGTAATATTGTGTTATATTAGACTTTTCTTATTTTTAAGAAACTCACGAAAATATTTTCTAGAATAGTAATTTTATAAATTTAAATTAATAAGAAAACGTGACTTTTAAACAAAACAATTTTGAATATTACATTTGAAGAAACCCTAAGACCAGCGTGAAGCTTATTGCATTTTGCAATTTTTTATATTCGCTGATGTTGGCAGGTGGCAGACTTGTTCAGCCTTGTATTTTTTTATATAAAAAAAACATATTTTATTATCATCTGTTAAAGATACATTATGTATATTATATACATCTGTATATACATTAAATTTGTATATCCGGGGAACAACATTAAATTTGTATACAAAGGAAAGAAACAATGACCTTTTTAATTTGAAACAACACAATTCTTAGTAATATAAATGACAATAAAATGTTATCAAGTAATGTCCTTATTTAAATAAACTTGTATTTATATGTCTATATATTTATTTTATTTATTATGTTGATAAACAATTCAAAGTTTTCCGTTTTCATGTTTTTATTTTCAAATGAGGGTCATCCATAAAGCACCTCGGGGTGTTCAGCCGTAAACGGACATTCTGTACAGATAATTTTCAAATATAATTTCTACATTGGTAAATAACTTCCCTATAAAAAGTAATTTCCTTATCAAGAAACATTTTTCGTTTTTATTTTTTTCAGCCATTTCTGATGCGTCATACAAAAGTCCAGGGACATATTTCTTCAAATCAAACCTTTAACCGAAAATAAGACCGGCGATGGAACTCAGTTTCAACCCCTTTTCCGGGGCATTTTTCATATTTCATCAAGTTGACAGCTGCTTACGCGCCACATGTCCCTAGGGACAAGGTTTACTAAAAATCGGTTTACTAAAAATCTTGAGTTGTAGGGGGGGAGATTTTCTATATTAAGGTGCCTGCCTTGCCTTGCCTTGCCAGCACTTACGGTGCCTTTGCCTACCCTTCCTATGCCTTTTCTGTTGCCTGCCTACTATTGCCTTGCCTGTGCCTGTGCCTTCCATGCCTGCCTTTGCCGTGCGCCTTCCATGCCTGCCTTTGCCGTGTTTAATGCCTTTGCCTCTTCTGGTGCCTGCCTAACTATGCCCTTCCCTGTGCCTCCTATGCCTTGCCTACCCCTGCCTTGCTGATTCCTCTTCCTATTTCTTTGCCGTGCCCTTTGCCGACTCTTCCTATTCCTTTTCTAGTGCCTGCCTACTATGCCCTTGCATGTGCCTCCCATGCCTTGCCTACCCGTGCCTTGCCTACCCCTGCCTTTCTGATTCCTCTTCCTGTTTCCTTGCCTGCCTTTGCCGTGCCCTTTCCTTGCCGTGCTTAATGCCTTTGCCTTGGCAACCTCTCCGCAACACTTTCTATACTGGTTTCAATTTCCAAAATTATTGATTGAGATTTTAAAAATTATGTCCAAATTTTTTTTTCGCCAAAGTTTTTTTGCTGAAACTTTATTTGGCAAAATATTTTATCGTCAAATTTATTATTATTAAAAAAATCCTTTATTTTAGCGGATGACTACATTTTCCCATAAGATTTCAAGAATTAATTTTGCCTAAGCTTTGAGAAAAAGGTTGTTTTTAAGGCGGTTCCCCTAGAAAAAAACTATATCGCAGAGGATTGTCTTTTCTGAAGATACTTGATGAGGATATCATAGTATGTGACGGTACGACACAATTAAGTCAAAATTTCATTGATTGGTTGCCATGGTTACCCGTTGCTAGGAGAAGTATAGGCAAAATATGACATTTTGCTGCTCGACGCCTAACCAAATAACTGAATAACATGCGTTATTTCAAGCGCCTTTTTGGCCGCTTTTGTTCCTCAAGGGTCACGTGTATGGATTGAGCGAAGAGCATTTTCGCAAGACTGACTCGTCTTCCAGAGAACTGATGCGGTATTTTCGGACGACAGAAAAGCTAAAACAGGGCGAAACAGGCAATATCTCGACAATATCTCGATAACTGAAAGACAAAACTTCGATTTGAAAATCGGTTTCGTTTAAACACTAGGTTGTACTAATGCCTGCATCCACACAAGAAATTGTAAAGCGTGGGTGCTTCGATCTTGAGAATTCTTGTTTCGCGTGGATTCCGAACTTAAACGGCAAAAAACTTGTTTAAAGATTATTTTATGGACATTCTTGACTTGTGGATCGACAAAAGGTGTACGCCAGCACTATTTCGACCTGAAAAGCACCAAATACCTAAGACTTAAGTGTAAACTCTGACGAGTTCACTTCGGAGGGTGCGTCGTTAAGACAGCTTTCTGAATGCTTGTGGAACACCACATTTAATATTCAGAACTGTCATATATTGTCTTAGGAGGCCCTAAAGTATCATCTAGCTATTGCAAGGAATTAAACATCGACGGAGGGGCAAGAAAGCTGTCTAAAAATGCGAAAATGGTTGCTATGGGCGTTGCTATGCACTTATATTTGCGGTTGGTTGGAAAAAGTGGCACAATGCGCAATAAAAACCTAAATTTGTCATAAGCACTACTTGCCACGGTATTCTAAGATGAATTTGCTGTCAGAAAACAGCTAAATGACAATTCTTGAAATTTAGAAATTTTTTCTAGGGGAACCACCTTAAGCAGAAAAGCGCTGCAATTTGGGAGAATGCGCAAATCAGTGTTCTATGACTAGCACTAATTTTCATAACATAAATAACTGTTCGCTTCGATAATCCGGATTCGCCTAGGAGTGAGTACCCAAATCCTGTCCAAAAACCTTTGTACAATAGCGTAAGCCCCAATTGCCCAAAACGGAAACAGTGGTTCCGTAGAACGCACGGGTTCAAGTCCGATCGATGAAATATTTTTTTCTTTTCTTCTCGACTTTTCCTGACCACAGCCATGAAAATAACCCAAAAATGAGAAAACCGGGAAAATTTTGTCCATATTATGCCTAAATAGTGCAACAAATATCAACACCGGAAACCGGCTTTAAATAAGCAACAAAAAACTCAATGGGAAGATTTATTTATTTATTTCTGTCCTCATATCCACTTCTTTTTTACCTAGCCCTCCTTACCCATCATTATAAAAATATAACTCATTGATTATCATTTTAGGTTTTATTGTAACTTATTTTCGTAGTAATCGAGGCAAGATACGCATGCGCCTGATAGCGCATGCTTGAATAGAACTACCCACCCATTTTTACTCACAAGTCAATTCTATTCGTACGGGTTAGATGACCCGCCCCTGTAAGTTGAGGAAATTACTCAAAAAGTGATATTAAGAATGGCTGAGTGACATAGAATCTTATACCTATCATACGGTTTCTTCCGGGAAAATAGACGAAGTCAATCCCCTTTGGCTCGGGATAACCGGAAGTTTTTATCCTGGAATCGGTATAAGACTCAAATGTGTAATCTCGGCAAGGTAATAAGTCTTAAAAATGCTTACACGAGCTAAGAATAATTGTTGTACTGGGGCTGTTTTTTAATTAGTTAATCTGTTGGACGGATTTTCGATAGTTTAAGAGCCTACAGAAAACGACTGATGATTTACTACATTTTTCTGTTTTGCATTTTGATAAGTACACATTTAAATTACTTAAGAAACATTAAGATAAGCTTGGTTGGCATTTTCGTTAAGGAGAAATCTGCAAAAAACCTAATCTGTCGGACGGATTCGATAAAATTTTCATTCCGAAGATTTCAGATTTATAGTTCTATATTATCGAAAAAAAGGAGATTTGCTAAAGGAAAACACATTTATTTCATGCAGGAACTATAATGGAAATCATTGAAAAAATAAAAAGTAAAAATTTATTTACTAACAAAAAATTATTGGTAAAAGTCTACCAGTGGATATATCTGTCGGACGGATCTGTCGGACGGACGTTTTTGATAAGAAAATATCAACTTTTTCAAAACGTTTTATATGTGACCTTTTTAAAGATTGGATACGAAGCTGCTTCAGGTTTTCAAAATTAAACTTTCCCTGTTATGATACCGAAACTTCAAATCGATATTTTAAACTTAGCGTCCGTCCGACAGATTTCTTGGCATTCGAAGATAGTGAATTATTAACCAAAATACATAAAATTTTGTAACTATTTCACAATGAACTTTGTAGGAACATAAAATAAAACTAAAAATTTTTTAAAACACATCATATATTTATAAAATAATCACAGAATTTAGAAAATTAAATCCGTCCGACAGATTATTCTAATGCACCGATTACTGTTCAAAACAGTCTTCATGGAACCATTGCATGCACATAGGGCACCGCAACCAATCCTCCGTCTCGTCTACTTCCATATGTCTGCCCAAGCAATAAGCAAAGTGCTTCTAAATTGTGCGAGGGAATCAAAATCGCGATCGATATGTCCACATCCAATTTTCGTTGAATAGGTTTTGGTGTAGCATGGTTCTTCTTCGTTTGACAGGAAGAAAAATTTGACTTCAGTTTCACCATTTTCAATATAATATATCCGACAGATTAAAATGGGTACTTAGCACTAAGGAAAGGGTTGTAAAAAATGTTTAACACATAAAATCGTAAAAAAAAATTTTGATACTAGTTCTCAAGTGGTTATAGCAGCTAGATATGAATGTTAAACCCAAAAAGAACTACAAAAAATATTTTGCAAAAATGTTACTAATTAAAAAACAGCCCCTACTATTAAGAAGTATAGACGGAAAGTCCGTAAGAAAATTGTTGTTGTTGTAACCTGAGTTGTTGTTGTAATTATATAATATTGAGTATATTATTGAGTATATAATATTGAGTATATTAGGAATTGTAAATACGTACGAATACCGAAGATGACTCCACTTGTTCATTTACTGAAAGAAGTGTGTGTTTTGACAGCTGCTGATTTATCATGCAGGACAGGTGCAAGCCCTGTCACTTCTATGAGCAATAAATTCCATACATTTACTTTTTTTTTTTTAGTTTTAATCTGATCTATTTTTTCAAACCGTTTAGATATTAATCTCCGGAGGTGAGAGTAAAATCTTAAAATATCGGTCCTATCATCCCGTGGACTATGTCTCAAGTACATATATACTTGATTTGTTGGAAGTCCTTAGCCTGATCTTGACAATTGTTCTTGTGTTGCTATGGTTCCACGTCAATAATGAAAAAAAGGACGATACAAACATAGTCATAAGAAAGAGAGATAGTCTGGGCACTGCAGCAAGCGCGCATCGCTCTCCGTATCGAGGTCGTGTTCCGGGATTTTCTCGTACCCAGTCTATTTTAGACTTCACGAAATAAAACTTTTTCGCGGCAAAATTCAACATTCGTTTGTAGACAATACATCATTACTGTGCTATACTTTAAACGTTGAGATTGAATGCAATGTTATGCCTGGGGCAAATTGTTTTATATATGGCTGCTCGAGTTCCAGACGTAAAAATTGTACGATATTTGGATTACCCAAAGGAAATGACAAATATAGCTTCTCTTGGAGGGAAAAACTTGTAGCTGTTATCACAAGCAAAAGATACAGTGGTGGACAATCTTTTGAAGACACAAATTGAAAATTGCACCCTTAATATTTGTGAAAAACATTTTTCTGAGGAACAAATTGTTCAAAGTAAGTTAAGCTTACTAGGAACCAATTCTAGATGACGAAGGAATAAGCATAAAAATGATAAGTTTTCTTCTTCTTTTTCTATAGATGAAAAGAGGAAAAGAATGGTACCTGGTTCGATACCACACCTCAATTTACCACAAAAAACTTTGCCTGCAACCAGGTAAAACATAGTTAATATGTACATATATCACACTAATCTTACAATTTAAATATTGTATATATTCCCCTTCCCTTTCAGTACACTCAAAAACCAAGACTTTCTGCTGCAAACGTTGCTTCCAAAAAAGGTGTTGCAAATCATATTTCAACAACAAAACCAACATCACATGATTTTTACAGTAGTTTTCCAAATTTCATCGAGAGAGTCAAATCACTTAAGCTCCCTGAATGTTGGAAAATTGAGTCCTGGGATGACCACATACAAATTACCAAAAATGATTATAATCTCTCAACACTACAATTTGAAATACACGTAGATATCAGAGCATACAGTATCAGAGTCTATGCATGAGGTATACCTGATGATATATATATAACGTATAAACGATCAATAAAAAATATAACATTATCAAACCTCATAAAAATATTAGAATCATATAAGTTTTGTCCGGGAATCACTGACTCCTCCAGATGTTCTTCTATTCATGTCACTAGACATACGATCTCAAAAAAGTTTGAGTTTTTCTCAGATAAAGGACCACTACAACAGACAAATTTATATCGCTCCCAAGAATGTCTGATATTGAATAAAGGAGATGGTATCTGCCAATCGTGTTCAACACAACAACAAAAGGCATGAAAAGCACTAAACAGGTCGCAGTCAACTTTAAACACTCCAGCAAGTCTATATGCACCAATTTCATTCACTTCACCTAAACGTGTTTTGTTGGCTATGCAAGATATTCGTGGGGAAAATAAGGCATTGAATTCAGAAAATAAGGAATTGAAGTCACAAGTAAGACAGTTACGAAAGGAACTTGAAGCAGCATCAATTTCAGTAAATTCTGAACTAAATTCTGATTCAGTATCAATAATGTCCAATGCTGACCAATCCAACTTATCACCATTTATGAAATTTTTCTGGGACGAACAACAAAAATACATAGCAGCTTCTAAAAATGGTGTTCGTTATCATCCCATGATAATACGCTATTGCCTTTCATTAGCATCGAAATCAAAACCATGAAGTTATGTGGCGAGCGGAGTTGCCAGATCGTCGTTAGAGCTGTTTGTTTAGATAATCACGTAATTAGGACGGTATACGTTAGCTATAAAAATAGCTGTTTTTATGTTTGTTTTTCTTCAATGACCTTGTTCCAAACTTCATGTTTTTTTCAAGGAACGTTTTGAAATACAGTGGATGCAATAACTCCTCTGCCGTCTTACTACTCTTCTGTTTCAGCAACTGCAGCTTCGTTGTGTTTGGCTCGTGTGTGTCCTGGGTCAGTCCTCCGCTCTTTTGAAAATACAGACTTTATTACACCAATCACAACTAAAACCAGTATTTTAAACTTCAGTTGCATCATTATCATTAATAAGATCAAACCCCACTTCAATATTCTCTAACATAACAGCATCAATTGCTACTAAAAGAGCATCAATGTCATCTTCGAAGAGAAAATCACCCTGCGCCACAGCCATTTTAAAAATTTCCGTGCCTTCTATTTCCGACCACCCCCCTCAAATCAGGGCAACGACTCCATTTAGCACCGGCCTAAGTGGTCCCGACACACGACATACAGCATAAATTAATACCGCTTCATACCATATCGACATAAAAAGTCCGACACACGTTCATTGAATTACTCCAACCAAATGGACCCGACAGATGAACCCTCATTAACCGACATCTACTCTATCGTTAAATAACAAATACATATTTTCCGTGTAGATAGGACATAACCAACGTAATATCGCATAATATTGCATATTACCCTTATAATACTCTCTATCGTTACATAACAAATACATATTTTCTCCGGTGCTAAATGAAGTCATTGCCCAAATCAGGCTCGGACGCTAATATTGCATAACACGACCCGGATATGGCCGCGGTGCCCAGACTATCTCTCTTTCTTATGACTATGATACAAAGTAGCATCCAACCAATTAGGTGTGGAAAAGATAATTGCGCAGTCCTTTAATTTTCTTACGGCCAATTGCGCCCATTCTCCAATTTTACCGCCAAAATCGAATCGAAGGCGCTGGACAATAACTTTTGAAGAGAAATCATTCATTCGTATCTGCGAACAGCACCAAACTCGGTTCCAGTTCAGCATTTGCAGTGTTTTATTTTATAATAGTACAATATGGCATCATCTATTCTCGATCCATAAATTTGTGGTTTTATAAAAATTGGAGTATATCAAATTTTGACGGAGACGCATGGTCTCAAGAAGTGCAATGGTGAAAAAAAAAAGGTTTTTACAGTACGGGTGTTGAAACATCAATTTGATAAGTTACTTGAAATTTATTCTGATTTACTAAGAAGTATTAATTATGATACATTTAGAAGGTAAATATCATATATTAAAATAAATTTATATCAATCTTTTCATAAATCAAAAGTGAGGATCACTATTTTTCCAGGCTGCTGAATATCGTTTTTTTTTTCTAAGGTGCTTCCCTAAAATTATTGACAACATCCGTGGATTAGCACAGACAGACCACCAATCGAAAAATAAACTCGTTGAATGTTTCGGGAATGAAAATTGGAAGGGATTGTCGACAGACAAGAAGATAATGCACCAGTTTGGAAATTGTGGAAGGGCAACTTGGGTTTGTTTCCCGTACGCAAACTTAGCTTGAAAAAAAGAGCTGACATAGCAGGATTGTACAAAGAAAGAAATTTGAGGTACGTTAATTAAAAATACCAAATGACCTGCTGTATTCCACTGATCGTCAATAACAAACTCGTCCCCAGCTTTATGTCTATTTTCGTCCGGCATAATCAAAATGAGAAAAAAGAGAAGTTGCGTTCTTAAAAGCCGGGAATCAGAGTTACAAGTTACGACCGGAAGTCCAAAAGTTAAAATATACGTTTTGGTGTTCATTTTGGATACGCATGTAAAAAATCACGAAACATCTTTCATTCTAATAAAATTGTTCTATGAAATGTCTAAGTTGTATCAATTAATCTTAAAAATATTTTTAGGAGACGACCAAGGCAACTCTTCGAAAATTAGATGATGAATTCAAAGCAAATTATAATCTTTCCTTCACGTCACACTTTAACCCTATTCGGTCCGGGGGGGGGGGGGGGGGGGGGGCAGATTCCGCCCCCCCTGACGTTTTTTTTAATAACTCCTTAACACTATGATGCATGGTTATGATACTTACTGAGTTTCAATATTTATCTATTAGACACCAGCATGCCAAATTTTTAGGTCCCATGCCTTTCAGAGGCTTTGATTTTGGCTATTACTCGAAACTACCCTTAAAAATCTCTATGAAACCCTTATAATAAGGAAAATATAATAACTCCTGTTAGGATTATCCTTAGAACTTGAAACTTACAACACAACTTTGTTTCATCAAGAAGAATCATTTTCCATGTTTTGGACACGTGATTAATCCGATTTCCCGATTTTTTCGGATTTTACCCGAAAATCGGAAAAAACCGGATTTTCGGGCAATTTTTGGCAACTTTTTATGCCATCTATGTAAAAGCCGGAAAATATGTTAAATAACTTTTATGTAGTTTTTAGAAACTCCAAACAGAATGTAAAAATTCGGTCTAGAACTAAAGTAATTGGATTTTAAGCAGATGGTGGCATTTTGAACAAATTTCAAGCTTTTGATGACGTCACAGAAAATGTGCTCTCGCAAGCAAAAATTTATTGACGCCAATTTGTTCCTTTTGTGACGTACTATAAGTGTGCCAAGTTTGATTCAATTTGAACAAGCCTATGAAAAGTTATTGATGGGGGGCGGAATCCGCCCCCCCCCCCCGGTGATAATATGTTCGAAAAACCCCGGACCGAATAGGGGTTAAGACAATGGTGATAAAAAATGGTGATAAAAAATGAGAAGAAAGAGAAGAAAGAGCTGGTCAATGCTGTTAAACGTGATATTGAAAATCAGTGGAGCGAAACAGTAGTAGAAAGGTATGTATGGAGGCAGAGGTGCTAAAATGAACAAACAAAATTTTCATATACAAAAAATGTCAATATCTTTGTCACCACCGCTGTCTGTTGCAAGAAGATTATTTATTATTTTACATTTGCGATGATTATTCGAGATTAAGCATTAAAGCGTGTTTTCGTCTTTTAATCTCTCCTAAAAAAAGATAGAAAATTAAATCAATCAAATTATTCATTTTTAGAACATTTGGTGTAACCGTTTCTTTACGTAACCGAAACAAATTGCGACTGTGAGCTGGTTTTGAGAGTCAGCAGAATGCAACGAGTTAGAAAAAATCAGAGCTGTAAGTGCAACAGCTGCAATTCAATCACCGAATGGTCACTTACACTTATACTAAAATCCATGTTATTAAGGTGGTTCTATACTATTTAATATCAAAATATTCGTATTTTCAAAAATATACCTTTTAGGTACTTTGAACTATGTAGAAAACGGTAGTCTAGTTCATTTTTCATAAAAAAGTCAGGAAATCTGCCTATTCTAGGATTTAAAAGCAGTACCATTAGTTCTGAATTGAAATTTCTCCCTAGCAACCGCGTTAGCAACAGTACTTTTATGTTTTCCTTGCCCCAAATTTCCATATTAAAGGTTTGTTAAACCCATGGTTCTCTGTATATGTTTACCCTGGGTTTCCCTAAACAGAAAGCCGTTGTTTCATGTAAAAAAATCACCAAATTGTAGTTGAAGTGGAAGAAGAAGAAGAAGCTGTTTTTGCTAGCTACAGGCTGCAAACTTTTTTGATTTTTCCAGTTTGAAAGTTTGGCTAGTGCACTAATATATTCTAGTAAACGTTATAAGCATCTTATTGCATAATCAATAATGGTCAAACCAAAACATGCAGCAGCTATGAGAAGAAGGTCTCGTGGTACAAGTATTTTCAAAAAAAAGAAACTTTAAGGGAAACGAATATACTGCTAAGGCAGCTGAATCTGCCATGACTAGTGATACACATTCAACACCCACAGCTGTTTCTGATATACCTGCAGTTATTTCGTTTAATGGTGGTGTTCCTGGCATACTAGAAGTGTTTAGACAAACATATATTTGCCCTGGTGTTTTTACAGAGGACTTTTGCAAGCAAAAAGACAAAGACCGCATAAATGTAATGAATTACAAGATATCTGATACAGTCAAACACAGACGTAAACAACTTCAAGCTAAACGAAAAGGTTTTACTGATGCTGCCGAAGAAAAAGAGGGTGTTGTTTATGGAGCAGGACTGTTCTAACTGTGTTATGATACTCTTTTATTTCTTGAAGGTTCTAATGACATGTTTATTAGTCTTATATATATACAGCGTAAATGTTAAAACAAGAATCGCAAAGCAATTTTTATCGCTAATCGACAAACATTTTACTCGAAAACACAAGTATCACAAAATATTTAACAGAAACAACGTTAAAGTAAGTTACAGTTGCGTGCCTAACATGAAACAACACATAGATGCCCATAATAAAAACATTATTAACACCAAACCTTCCCAAAAAGAACAAAACTGCAACTGCATCAAAAAGAACAATGTCCCCTAAACCACCAATGCCTAACACCATGCATTGTTTACCAAGCTAATCTGATGTCTGAAGAAAATCCACGGTATGAGGCAAATTATATTGGCATTAGCGAAGTGGCATTTAAAAAACGTTATGCAAACCATAAGAAGTCATTCAACACAGAACGATACATGAATGATACAGCTTTATCAAAAGAAGTATGGCGATTGAAGAAGAACAAGGAAACACCGAAAATTCGATGGAAAATTATCAAAAAATGTT
Source organism: Hydractinia echinata (assembly GCA_030067915.1). Classification (NCBI taxonomy): domain Eukaryota; kingdom Metazoa; phylum Cnidaria; class Hydrozoa; order Anthoathecata; family Hydractiniidae; genus Hydractinia; species Hydractinia echinata. Next base: position 20,170 of record JASGCC010000408.1, on the reverse strand, counting down.
CCCCGTATAAACCCAATTCGAAAAACTGTAACCTCTGCCTTAACGAAAAGTATGAAATTTTAACCTTTAAAGGAAACAACCTTTTGAACCAGAAAAATGAACTTATATCGAAATGCAGACACCAAAACAAATTCTTGTTGGCCAATTTTGACACTAATGACTGACGTCAAATAAAGTCATTGCATATACGTGAGAACATGATATTGAATATTAAACGTTAACTTTGTAATTTTTTAGTCAGTTGGCTGAAGATTGTCTTCAAAGAACGCATGAAACTTTGAGTTCCAAAAGAAGTTGTTTTTTTCATTTTCCACACTATACATATATACATATATTTCTTGCCTGATTTTCTAATTTAGCTTTTTGTCGTGTAGACCTAAAAAGTAATAGATGTTATGCGTGTTAATAGTCGTATTATAGTGATAAAGTTTTTGATAGGTAATAGGATTGTCACTTTTCTGTCAGTTTATGCTCCACAGTGTGGACTCAGTGAGGAAGATAAAGATAAGTTTTATGATGAGTTAATAGCAGTCACATCAAAGTTTGGAGACACTGAACTTGTCATGGTGGGCGGCGACTTTAATGGTCATGTTGGGAAGTCATCTGAAGGTTATAGAGGTGTGCATGGAGGCTATGGATTTGGGAGCAGAAATAAGGAAGGGGAGAGATTGCTTGAGTTTGGAATGGCAACGGACATGGTGGTTTGCAACACATCATTCAGTAAGAGACCGAGTAGGCTGATAACATATGAGTCAGGTGGTTGTAAGACACAGATAGATTACTTCCTGGTTAGAAAGTCAGACAAGAAAGTGGTGAAGGACGTGAAAGTTATATCGGGGGAAGAGTGTGTTTCCCAGCATAGGTTGCTGGTTTGTGATATTATCTTGAAGAGTGTTAAAGAAGCCAAGGAAAAGTACAGGCCCCGTCGAAAAGTCTGGAAGCTGAAGGAAGAGATTGTAGCAAGACAATTTAGTGCAAAAGTTCAGCAGTTAGCCCACAATGGTCAATGTGATAGTGACAATGTTGAAAGTACTTGGACTACTTTGAAGAATTGTCTTCTAGAAGCTTCTGATGATACCTGTGGGTGGACGAAAGGACCAGCTAGACATAGACAGACCTGGTGGTGGAATAATGAGGTTGACCAGTGTATAAAGGAAAAGAGGAAACTTTGGAAAGAGTGGAAGTCAGGTGGTAGTAAAAATATTTACTTAGAAGCTAAGCGTCGTGCTCGTACAGCAGTGTATAAGGCAAAATCAGAAGCAGAGAGAAACAGATTTGCAGATGTGTTAAGAAGGGAAGACCAGCGCAATGAGGTATTCAAGATAGCAAAGCAAATGAAGAAGACTAATCAAGATGTTGTAGGTGAGAAGTGTATACGTAATGACGAAGGTGTTTTGGCTAGCACAGAGGAGGAGAAAAGGGTAGCTTGGAAGAATTATTATCAGAGGTTGCTTAACACTGAGTTTGATTGGGATGAGGATAATTTGTCTGCTGATGATGTTGTAGAAGGGCCAGCTATGCAGATCAAGACAGAATGGGTAGTGGAGGCTATTAGGAAATTGAAGATTGGCAAGGCTGCAGGAGTATCAGGTATTGTTGCAGAGATGGTAAAAGCATCTGGATATATTGGAGTTGAGCTTATTACAAGTCTTGCTAACCAGATTATAAAGGATGGTGTTATTCCGAGTGAGTGGCAGTCGAGTGTAATAGTGAATTGTTTCAAGGGCAAGGGTGATGCATTAGAAAGGGGTAACTATAGAGGTTTGAAGTTGGTTGATCAAGTAATGAAAGTTATTGAAAGAGTGATTGATAAGTTACTTAGGGAAAGGATTGATATAGTTAAGATGCAATTTGGTTTTGTTCCAGGGCGTGGCACTACAGATGCAATATTTTTACTCAGACAGCTTCAGGAAAAGTATTTAGGAAAGAGAAAGAATCTCTATTTTGCCTTTGTAGATTTAGAGAAAGCTTTTGATAGAGTGCCACGTAAAGTTATTTGGTGGGCTATGAGAAAATTAGGTGTGGATGAGTGGCTAGTTACGATGGTACAGTCTATGTACAGCAATGCTAGAAGTCGTGTCAGGATTAACGATTCACTTAGTGATGAATTTAATGTAAATGTTGGTGTACATCAGGGTTCTGTACTTAGTCCTTTGTTGTTTGTTCTAGTCTTAGAAGCGCTGTCGATGGAGTTCAGAACAGGTTGCCCATGGGAGTTATTGTATGCAGATGATTTGGTTCTCATAGCAGAGTCGATGGAAGAATTAGTTGAAAAGTTTGAGAAGTGGAAGAAAGGACTAGAAGAGAAAGGGCTAAAGGTAAACACAGCAAAGTCTAAAGTCATGATTAGTAGCATTGCAGCCAAGTGTGACCTTGTAGTTGGAAAGTGGCCTTGTGGAGTTTGCAGGAAAGGGGTTGGTAGTAACTCAATTTTTTGTCAGACTTGCAAGCATTGGGTACATAAGAAGTGCAGTAGTATTAGTGGAAGGTTAAGAGCTGACATTCAGTTTGTATGCAAGCGTTGCAAAGGTGAGATTATAGAGAATGAAGTATTTCCAGCTTTAATGATGTACAACAGTGGCTCGTTAGAGATAGTTGAGAACTTCTGTTACTTAGGTGATATGTTGGGCAGTGAAGGGGGTGTTGGAAGAAGTGTTACTTGCAGGATAGGTTCTGCTTGGAAAAAGTTCAGAGAGTTACTTCCTTTGTTGACTAGCAGAGTCCTGTCAATTGAGGTAAAAGGTAGGTTGTATGAGGCCTGTGTAAGAAGTGTTATGTTGTACGGTAGTGAGACATGGGCAGTGAAGCAGGAAGATCTTGACCGTTTAGAAAGGAATGATATGAGAATGGTTAGGTGGATGTGTAACGCCAGTCTGAGAGACAGAAAGAGTTCAGATGAGCTAAGAAGCAGGCTAAGTCTCCGTAGAATTAAAGATGTTATCCAGATAAAAAGATTGAATTGGCTGGGGCACTTGGAAAGAATGGAGGAGGATAATTGGGTAAGAAAGTGTAGAGACTTGATAGTTCCTGGGGCACAGCCCAGAGGCAGACCGAGAAAGACTTGGCAGGAGGTTATAAGGACAGACTTGATACAGAGGAAGTTGAGTTTAGATCTAACACAGTCTAGATCAGATTGGAAGAGGGTCATTAATATACCCCGTCCAACCCATGCTAGCATGGAAAACGGACGTTAAGCCGAGAATGATGATGATGATGATGACCTTTCTCTCTTGTTTATACAGAGAAGGTTTTGAGATCCAAATGTTCTATATATATAATATAAAGGAAATCCTGTTTTTATGTTTTAAACTAATGCAGTATGATCCTTAAATAGAATTTTTTCTGCAATGAAAGATTACTGGTTTTTCTGAGGATTTTTTAGCACTCGGTTTAGAAAAAATATTTTTAACACCATTTTTCTCGGAATTCACTTTTTCGATGCGCTGCGACATATAACTTTTTAAAGAGTTGGTCAATTTTCTTGAAATTTTGAGAGTTTGTTGGTCTATATGGGACACACTTACTGAACCAAAAAAAATATTGTAATGATGCACCCTTCCAGAGATAAAGTACCTGAATTTTTCAAATTTCGGTCCGATTTTGGGTAAAAAAAATAAATTTGAATAACTTTGGAACCGTTATCTCAACTTACTTGATTTTGGTTCAGTAAGTGTCTCTTTACAAGAGAAACATACTGTGAAAGTTTGACTTTCCAATTCCTTTTCATTCTGAAGTTATTTAACGCAGCGATTCACTCCGATTTTTGGCCCCGATACCCCCCAAAATGGGACCAAATCCAGAATTTCAATTTTTTTTTATGTTATTTCAGAAAATCAAGTCATTTGACTGTAAAATGAAGATTTTTGTGTTTTTAGTATAGAACCACCTTAAATGATCACAGCTTGTCATCTGTTTTGAACATATTTCTAGGGTATGAAAAGACCGCATTCACATACTGGTGATCTCCAGCAGTACACATGGGAGCAACAAGATTGTATAACTGAAATTAACAATATCTAGATGAATTTAAAATAAATTTCACTGATTTGGCAAGACGGTACAATTTGAAAAGCAAACATGGTATGATGTTAAGAACATTTTAGTGTTTTAAAAAAAAAATTGTGTACTTAGGCTTAACATCCTCGTCCCCAGGGTTTGTTGCCTATGTCAAAGCCGCTAGCGCTTACTTGACGGCTAAATAAGACCCTGGTACAGGCTGCTTTTTATAACCAGTATATTGGTTACTATAAATAATTAATGAGTTTGTTTCGCTGTTTCAATTTCTGCAGCTAGTTAAAGCAACTTGATCGAGTCCTTGTTCTTCACATGCACATGGTGAAGACGATTATGTTTTTCAACGCTTTCGAAAGTTTTATTTCAAACCAAATTATTATTTGTTCACCCTGAAACTATATTTTATAGTGATGAAATTTTTTAAGAAACATTATTTATCAACAAAATGTGGTAACGTGTGATTAGATAAAGCTGATTTTGTTGGGACATACTGATACAAGGAGACAACCCAATTTACCTGGCAAGCTTTTATATTTTACAAGTTTAGTACCTCTTTGGAAAAAAGTGTAAGTCTTAGATTGTGGCATCTAGCTAGTTACATATTAAATAAGGAAATAAAACCGAAGCTAGCTAGCTAAGTATAAAATATGTGTTCAAGGTCTTATAAATGTTGGCTAAATAATTTTTTATAAGCAACCCAGTTGATAAGACTAGGTTTAAAATTGGTCTTGCTCAGCAAACTTCAGTCCTTATATCTACACTAAGATCCCTTCCCTTCCTTCAGCTAGCAACATTCCCAGTTGAAGTATATCAAAAAAGTTTCCAGAAGCAATATTATATACTGTGTTTAAACAGCAATATGTGTTTTGGCATGATAAATTCACTACTGATGAACATTATCCGAAAGGTCAAGGCCTGGTTCACATTCCCCGAACTGTGTTGGTAATTACAGGTGCTAAAAACAGCCGCCTAAGAAACTTGTGATCAAGAAAGGCCTTAGCAATCTATGTCTGACCTAAGAGGTTAGAGATTAAATACTTGTTTATTACTTAAATGTGTTATATAGCTAGTTACATAAACTTTTTCTTTGGTTAGTACGTTTTTAGGATCTTTAGCAAAATATGTCTTGTGGATAATTTCAATTTAGCTGTAAATCCTTTCTGTGGTGTTTTTAGACCCGAATTTTGCTTCGAAACGTGACATTTTTCTTGCTAGCTGTGACTTTTGTGGATAAATTTTGCACAAGTGTGATGTGTCTGCTAGCTCGCTATACATAACACACAAACAAAATTTTTTACGCTTGTTGTTAAGTAGTCAGATCAGTTGTTTAAACATGGAACATGCATTTAGCTGGTCTGACTAAAACTATACTTTGGGAAGAGCACTTGGTTTTTTAAGTAGAAAAATGAACATACATACTATGTACATACATGTCAGCAAGTTAGCTAGCTAGCTAGTCTTTTCTCACCCACTCAAATTGCCTAAAGTCATGTTTTTTACCATAGTCTATACAACTATGTTTTTACAAAGCTTTAAAAAGAACCTTTATTTTCATTTAAATTTTCAACAATGGAAATGGATGCCCAAATAACATCTTTCATAAAAATATTTACTGTTTGGCTCACCGTTTTTTAGTCAATAATTGTGAACATTTCTCAAAGACAGGAATCCTCTTCTGTTTCAATGTTTTTGTAACAAAATCCGCCATCTTTATAGTAATCGTTGCATATATTATATGACGCGCGTGAATGAATTATCTATGTTGAATGTAAACCAATCGCATTACAGAACTCACCAGCCTGTACCAGGGGTATTTGTCTCGATGTCAAAAAGGCAAAAGCCCCTGAGGGACGAGGTTGTAGGCTTGAATGATCTCTTATAATAATACGGAGACTGTGTCTGTCCGTAACAGGCAAAGTGGATGTGTTCATTTTCCTTTGAAGTTGCCGAAAAATGCATGTCTAATATGTTAAGTTTTCTGACGTTACGGCGCGACGTCAATAACACTACTTTAACGTCAATATCGTATATTAAATTAATGAAGCCATTACAGTGCACCTAAAACTTTGAGGCTAAATAACTTGGAAACGAGGTGGTGACGTCAATGATTTTTCACCGCGTGGGTAACTAGGGACCACCTAGGACCAATTTGGGTAAGTTTCCCAAACCTGGGTCACCAAATCCGTTTCGGAATGGACGGGTTGATGACGTCATCTAAAAACCTTCAAACCTTAATATCTCCGCAACCGTTTGTAAAAAGTACATAATCCTATACATTTTCTTGATCAGCGTTTCAAGATCTATACGATGAAGGCAACAGGTATACAAATTTCTAAAAAAAAATTTCGGTTTGGACGGGGCCATTGCTGACGTCAGCAAAATTTTTAAACCCTTATATCTCATTAACCGCTCATCAAAAGCACATGATCATATACATTTTCTTGATCAGCGCTTTAAGCTCTCCACAATAGAGGCAACGTGAAAACAAAATTCTAAATTTATTTTAGTGGATGGGTTGCTGACGTCATCAAAATTTTTATCCTGCCTGAGTGGATTTTTCCACGGGCCTTATCGACTAGTTATATATATTTCTCAGGTATTACACTTGCCAATGCTGGGCAGATAATGAAACAACTACTGACGTTATGTGTTTGCAACATTAATAGATCCCGCTGCTGTGTTACTTCTAATTATATTAATGATAGTTTCACAAGAATTAGAAGGAAAAAAAGGTATATCTACTTACTAATTGTTTTCTTTTTAACCAAACCTCGTCCCAACATTGCTAATATTTATGTACAACATTCTCCTCAGGTTGAACGTCGCAAACTTCAAAGATTTGTCGATACCCGTAGATGTTACCAATCAACAAGTAACTAAAAAATTAAAAAAAAAAAATTGCCAGTGGAGATTACAATTTAGGTCACCTCATTGTGCCCCAAAAGTTTGAAAAAGTTGTAGAAACAGTAGAAATCTCGGGCAGAAAAATGGAACTATCAGATATCAGACGTGACATGCTAAGAAAGCATAGGCAATATATGAGGCTTCACACCGATGAACAATTGCACGGAATGGAAATAGAAGAACTAATTAATCTTCTAAAAAGTGTAAATGAGTACGACAAGCAAGTCATGAAGAAATTATTAAAAAGGTTCAGGAGATAGAAAAAACGAGGCACTTGATGTGTTGGCATGATGGTTCATCTCTTGCCAGTCATAGTCACCTTCTAGTGTTAGTTTCATATGACCCAGCAGAGTTTTATACAGATGAGGAATACATGAAAAAGACTAACAAAAAGGTCAACATTCAAGCTACAGTAGAGAAGCCAGAGTTTTACCTCTTAGCTAGGTGTCCTTTGAATGATCAGCAGCTGCTATACAGTAGTGATAGGCTTGAATATATTTTGAAGGTAACTTCACCAGTCAACATCACTGATGTTATGAGAATTTTTAAGGGTGAAGCAGGACAACAGAAAGATGGGAATTTCTACTGTCACTTTTGTGGAATTCATGCTGATTGTGCAAGCAGTATGGTCCATTCATACAAACTAGATCATCTATCACTGCGCGATAGAATAGCTCAGGTAAAGATGACAATACGTGTCAATGATGCACTCAATGATGGCAAGGTGAAAGTATTCCAGAACCTAAAGAAAGATCAAATAATTCACGAGCTTCACCAAAGAAACATACAATTCTCATGCTCTACAACAACTAAAGAGCTACAATCCCTTTTACTTGAAAGTATTCATGGCATACAACGATTACCAGCAATAATGTTTGAGAACATTAACAATACACTGGAGGAGGTGAACTTTGGGAAATATGAAGTGTTAAACAATGAACCATTACACGACATATCCAATTACATAAAAACATATACACTGAACTTCCACACCACATTGACAAAAATCAAGAGCTAATACAAATTATTGATAGTTCATTCAACAACAAAGAGGCTAAACATTCTAGTGACTATAGAAGAAGCTTATGATAGCCACCAATTGGGCAATAAAAAATTTGAAAGATACTTTTGCTGTGAAAATGTTGACAACTTTATGTGAAATTCAGGAAATTTTATACCTTCCTGATAAAGAACGAAGCACTCCAGTCATATTTAGATTGATTAATGCAACACATATTCACTCAATGCTGACTAAAATCTATATGAGGGTAGCTTGAAGTCATTGACATCACGGAAATTATTTGGTATTTACTACCACTCGTTAATGCGTCATTCCTGTACTCCATTACGATTGATCTCTGGGCGTACAGCTTATACTGAGAAGGAGGAAGCCATGTTAAATTCTTTGAACATCTTCACTAAGTTAACATCTAACAATCATGGCGATAACATTATAGCCAATGCGATAATTCGATTGCAAGCAGCAGAAAAATTGAATGAGGGTATTGAGCTGGAAGAAAGAAAAGAAAAAAATTGAAGGAATTGTACAAACCAATTAGTAATGCAATGACAGGAATCCATTTTCATTCAGTGCCTTGAAAAACATTTTGCAAAAATGTAACATACATAATTCATACCTATTATAAAACAAAAATTAGCACAAATTTGATGTATAAAATTAGGAAATTTAGTTATTCTTAAGGACAAATTAGGTTTTTTTTGCTAATATTGAATTAAAACTTATGTACCTATTGTCTTTTTTTAGGGACACTGACTGATCCCATTTGACTGGATAAAGAATATCCAAGAAATCATAAAACATATCTTCAACGTATCGCTGACTTTATTTTGGACAGTCACAAATGGTGGGAAGAAACACCAACAGGCATTTTCATAAAAAATGAAAAAAAATTACCATCAGACAGCACATTGAAGTTGCATCATTTCCGATCGTGGACATTGAATCAGGAAGAGGATTACCTGAAAAAGTAATGTATATATCTTAAAATACACCTTAGTTACCACATATATCTAAGGGTTGATTATAACTTTGTCTACCTAGTTACAAAAATAAAAAATAATTCTACCTTGTTTGCAATAAATATAAAACGGGATATAAGGGATGAAACTTTCCTGAAAGAAAGTTTTACAGTTCGCAAATTTGAATTTGCATCAACACCTATTTCAAATAAAGCTATTTCTCCTACTATACTCCCACCTTTCACTCCCAATAATACAGTGGATAAGGGTGATTCTTTATTTAAAATTAAACGCAAACCAATGCATATTCCTCACACTGAGAAAGAGATTACTAACACAGCAAGAATGCTAAAATCAATACTTGGTGATATAACTCTTGCTTACGAGTATGATCGATTGCGCAGACGTATGAAGTCTGTAAAAACGAAAGAATTCACAGAAAACTATGAATTGTGTGTGGCAGAAGTTGAAGTCAAAGTAAAAATTGCAGAAAAAAAAATGGAAGAATTAAAACATCTGGAATTTACCGCTTTGCAAGATACGAAACACGGTGTAAAATTAGTCCCAGAAAGAGACGAAGAGTCAAAAAAATACAAAGAAACAATAAAGGTCTTACGTTATTGTAAAGCTTTAAAAAATGAACTTTTTATTTTATTTTACAATGGCTAAAGTCAAATTTGAACCGAAAGGGTTGTAAACAGAAGTTTTTATATTATAAAGTATACTTTAAAAGTAGTTTAATAATGTTAATAGTTTTAGTAAAACATTAACATTTGAAAATATAGGGAAAATGTTTTCGATAAACTGTAGTGATTTGCAAACCCGGAAAGTTTTGGCAAGTACATGGATTTTAAGATCATGGACTCGATCATTTACCAACGGATGCATTTTTCACGTCGATCAGTCACTACATCAAGGCCAGTAATTACAAAGTCTCTTTGGGACGAAGTGAGATCGCAATTTCTGTATGAAATCACGGAGAAGGTACTTCAGCACAGTATTCCAGACGAACTTATCATTGACGCTGATCAAACACCGTCAAAATTTGTTACTACCGATAACACCGCTATGGCTGCTAAAGGTACAAAGCACATTTCACTTTCTGGTGCAAATGACAATAGAGCAATCACTGCGCCACTTTGTCAATCCCTTGATAATTCAATGCTACCTTTCCAACTGATTTATACGGGAAAACCCAAAGGTCTTTCCCAACTTTACTTTTCCGAATCGATTTTGCTTGGCTTTTAATCAGAATCATCGGAGCAACAAAACTGAAACTATCCCTTTGATTGAAGAAGTTTTGGTTCTTACATCGAAAAGTGAAAGAAGAAAAGGCTCTACCACAATCACAAAAGAGCTTTGTAGTGTGGGATGCTTTTAAGGCCCAATCAACTCCAAAGGTAATGGAAACACTATGTAGCTACGGTATTGAGTCTGCCATGGCTCCAAAGAACATGACTCATTTGCTCCAACCCTTGGATCTTACCACAAATGCATCATTCAAAAAGTTGGAGAAACGCTCGTTTAGTGATTATTTCACTTCTTCTATCATGGAAGCTCTCCAAAGCGACCCTGATCGAGAGTTCACTACCATTCAAGTTGACCTTCGGTTGTCAACTTTGAAGCCGCGCCATGCAAAAGTCATGAAGGAGATCTATGAACATTTCAAATCAGAAAAGGGGCGAAGCATCTTCAAGGCGGGATGGAAGGCAGCTGGTATCACAGACTATCAAAAACCTTGTATAAACGGAGATTATGATAAATAAGGACTTCACTCTTGACATTTAAAGAAAAACGTGCCTTCACTCTTCGATAAAAACACACACACTAAAATGAACACAAAAATAAAAAGAGCGTCTTCGCGGGGGGCATATGACGCAATCGTCAACACTCCCCCGAGTTGACGAAGTCAATAACTCCTAAAAAATAAAATTGCCGTCGAAAATATATAAACAAAAATTTCCAAAACTAGTTTAAGTGTGCTCGTCTGATAGCTTCTCCAGTCACTGCTGCCGCACGTCGTGGTCGTTTAATACATTTATCGTTTGTCGAATCGTCAGTAACAATCTTCATTCGTCAGTAACAATCTTCATTCGATTCATCGACTCCTACATTCGATTCCGTAATTCCGCCGTCGTTCGTAATCTCCAGGGGTACTAGTTTTTGTACCGGTTTCGATATTATTCTTTGCACTTCTTAGTTCTCGCAACGCAACGGTATACTCTTGAAAAAATCTGTTCCAAATACGTCGTATTAAATCCTTTAAATAAACAACTCTATTTCGTATGTTTTCAGCGTCTACTGTGACGACATTTAACAAACGTTCGTTTGGCGAATTCAAATTTCTACTGCGAAGCAAATGGTATGGAGTTAAAGACTGTGTGTCGTCTGATAAATACGTCAGTGGTCTTGCATTTATGACTCCTTCAATGTCAATCAGTACAGTTTGTAACGCTTCGAAATCAAGTCTGGCGTTTCTTATAGTCTTACGTAACACATCCTTAACAATCTTTATTAACCGTTCGTAAAATGTTTTCACATGTTTTCAATATACGTTTCACATTTCACCTTCCTTGAAGAATCCAATACTTTGTGCGTACTTTGTTGAGAGTCGTATTCACACCTATGTGCTTTACAGCTTCGTGCGCTTCCAAAATAATAAGATCAGTGATGTGATGGTTTCCAGGTAGTAAGATAGGAAATCTTGCCTCTTCAGGTATCCTGTCTGCTTCTGCTATTCTCGATTTTGATCTAAGGATCTGATTTGTATCTTCATATGTGCATGTAAAATCAATAATCGTTCCGCTTCTTCCAGTTCACTCACAGTCAAGTCAACGTCATTTGTTACACCTCTACCATCTACATTTCCGACCTCTGTCTTCAAACGTTTAATGAATCGTAAAACGTACGCGGTAACACGACACAATCTCGTAAATGAACTAAATCGTTTGACTTCGACAACTTCGTCAACTACGAAGCAAGTTGCGGTATAAGTTGTTGTCACTGCTTTTTTGTGCTTGTCGCCGAACTGTAATAACTCTGCTTCGTTTAACGATGTCCTTATCGCTTCTATAAACACTTCGTTTGTTGGTAAAGTTAACGAATCTCGCTGAGCCGGCCCAATGCTCTTCATGACATTTTAAATACTTCAGTCCAAACCACCATTTATCGCTTATCAGTTCAACAAAAGTTCGTGTTTTACGAGTTGCAAGATCTGCTGGTTTATTCTCACTGGGTACGTGTCTCCACTTGGTAATGTCGATTTTCTCGCGTATTTTTCGCAATCTGTTTTCTATCCAGGGTGTCCACTCTTTCCTAACACCTCGAATCCAGTACAGCGCAATCTCAGAATCCGACCAGCATATAACCCACGAAATCTTCGCTCGTTGTTTCCAGCCTTTCAAAACGGAATCAATTAACTTCGATAGCAACAAACACGAAAACAGCTCTAACCTTGGTATTGAAACCTCCTTCATCGGTGCAACCTTACTTTTTCGCACAAACAAGAGAAACGAACGTTCCCTTCCTTGTAACAATTCTGATGTAAACAACAGCAGCATAAGCAACACTGGAACTGTCGGCCAAACCCATGAACCTCCAACGACAACACTTCAGTCGACGACAAAAATCGATCAACACGTATCGGCTCACACACTTTCAGTTGCTTCAACAATGCATCCCATTGACTTCGAATTGCACCACTCACAACCTCCCCAATTCATCCTTGTTTGACATAATTCCTTGAACATAAGTTTCGCCTGTAACACGATGGGACAAATAAACCCTAAAGGATCAAAAAAATGTGGCACTGAGCTTTAATATGTTTCTCCTTAGTATAGTCAGTATTCAGTCCGGTCCTTCCGATCTCATGTAAATCAAATACAAACTGGTCGTTTTCAATGTCCCAACTAACACCTAACACCTTCCTATACACCACACTAGTTCCCAACTCTTCCTTTGCATACGATTCATCGCCTCTTTGAACACTGTCATGGTTTTCATTTTTTTTTAATACGTTCCCTCGTCTCCTTACAGTTCGTTTCCCACTTTCGCAAATTAAAACCTCCTTGTAATAAACAATTCTTTGCAGCCGTATATAATTCGCACCCAGTCTTCACATTATCAACACTGGTTATTGAGTCATCAACATACAAGTCCTCCAACAGTTGTGTTAAATATTCTACAAGAGTTCCCATATTTTTATGTTCTTGTATATGCTCCGCCAAAGTAGCACTCAACAAAAAGGACTACTAGTCAACCCAAACACTACTCGCGTAAACGTAACATCCGTTCGCCCGTCATATTTTTAATGTCCTTGAACCATAAAAAACGCAACAAGTTCCGATCTTGTTCGCATATCCCGATGTCGAGGAAAGCTTGTTGTATATCTGAAACAATCCCAATTGAACCAAGACGAAAGCGTAATAATATATCGAAAATAGACGGTAACATACATGGACCAGTATCGTTTAACGATGGAACATTAGCTACTTTCGACGAAGCATCGAAAACAATGCGAATTTTAGTTGTATCTTTATCCTCGCGTATCACGGCTCGATGTGGGAGATAATGCACGTCACTTCGGTACCAGGATCCTTCACTTCTTTAACTATACCATCTTGGATGTATTTCTGTATGATGTCATTATACTCTTGCCGTAGTTGTGGTCGAGATTTTAGCTTGTTCCTTAAAGAAGACAATCGACCTTGCGCGTTTGTATAGTTATCTGGTATGAATTCATAACAATGTTTCCGAGGAAGTTTGCATACATAACGGTCTCCATTAAATAGTAAATCCTTTCCGAAATTCTAAAGTTGCTTCAAGTTCATTATTTACTTCTGAAGACTCGATGTCCCAAGATTTTGTTAAATCGTTATTGAAGTTGTTATCTATTGTTTCGACTTCGGCACGATAACAATGAGTAAAATAATCTAAAAATCTAAACCGATCAAAATATCAATAACAACATTTTTCTCCACTACCATAACACGAGTTCGCTAAGTTTAACCCCTCCAAATGTTTGTAATTCTGCTTTACTAAGTCAACATCTTGATGTTTCAACGGCGAACAAAGTTCAGGAATACAAATGGCCTCAACATAAACAAACTTCGTTCCCAGTTCCCTTCAACATCAAACAGTTCTTTGTTCTCCCTTTCCACCCAACGTTTGAATGATTAATGTCTCTCGTCTGATCCGTTTCAAATTAGGGGCTGTTTATATGAGAGGCGGAACAAGACGATTGCCGGGACGGGACATTTGCCGGGGATCCCGCTCTCCATTAATAATTATACTAAGAATGACTTTGTGTTTATATGGAAAATTTTTGTCCCGGGACAATTTCGTCCCGTCCCGGCTAAGCGGGATCCCGCTTGAGCTAAGCGGGATCCCGGCTCAGGCGGGACGTTTTTTTCCATATAAATACACACCGTCCCGGGACAAACGAGATAATTTTACATTGATGCATATTTTATGTTCACAGACAAACCTTTTAATATACAATTAAAAGTTATATTATGTTAATTGCCCAACAATCTAAATGCCCCAAAACGTTCTGATCTTTAGATTTCTAACAAAAATTAACAACAAACAGAAATGTTTTTACTGTGAGTTACATTGAGCATAATAGGATTTCAAATCTTTAGCAGTATCAGAAAGATACTTTTTATTGAAATTGATGTGTGAATGTGCGTGTTATCATTTCCTTCTACAGAACATGTATCCCCGCCCCACTTTTTTTTCCATATAAAGGCGGGACAAAATCATCCCGGCAAACGTCCCGTCCTGGCAATCATCCCGTCCCGCCTCTCATATAAACAGCCCTTAAGCTCGTTACGACATTTAGATGATAATGTACGAATGTTGACTGCCAGAATCGAAAGGTATGTTCGCCGTTTCCTCTCATTTATTTTCAACGGGCGGATACCACACGGAGCTGTTTGTAGCAAAAACATTGTTCGTAGTTGTCTTTGAAAAGTTTGTTGTGTGATTCTTTCGGCGGATCCCTCTCTTTCTTTTCGCATAGCGGTATTGTGATGTTTTGAGAACACTTGTCACATTTGTAATCACTTTTACCTTCTCGACTGACATGGTCCATTTTTTTAAACAAATAAAACAACTGCCGTAAATTTTCTCAGAATACTACGCGGCGGAGGCTCTGTAACTGACGGACACTTCGAGCGCGCATTGATGTTGGCGACAGTAGCACAAGCTTGACTTCCCATCGATCATAAACAAGATGTTGTAAATTTCGGCGTTACCATCTACCTTCAATTCGATCCTTGTTGTCTAAATTTAAACCAACTGAGGTTGCATCGTTTCTTCGCTTGCAGTTCTCGCTTAAAATGACTCATAAATTCTCCAAGTCCCCAGATGTCGTCGTCAAATCTTTCGTGCTATCATCAACCTCATGTCTCGAGGAATCTTTTCCGTCAGCATTGGTACGAGTAAATACCCAAAACTCGAAGGGGGCGATTCCCAGGGTCTTCCAAATTGCGAAATACTCGTCTCGACTTGATCGTAGGTCTTTCTCATTGTACAACGTTACTTTCATTTCCTATAGCAGAAAGTTTTACCAGAGTATCCATATAAGAGCTAATGATTATTTGTGGGTTGGCATAACGTTCCTTAAGAACGGTAATTGCTTCTTGTGAATTAGCTGATGTTAACTCCAGTCCAGATACGCAGTCCTAGCTGATCCCTTCAAACAACCCGATCAAATAGTTTAAACTTGTCAATGTCCGATATATCACTCTTACTATTAAGCTCTAACAAATCGATCCCCAAACTTTGCCAATTTACTGCCTTCCCATCAAAACATCCTAATTCCAACTTTGGTAACTTCACATTACTTCTCCCGTCACTCCTCGTGCTATTCACCGACCATAAACTAACAACATCATCAGCCGCACTTAAACATATTTTCATCCTTTCCCAGCACTCAATAAAACGATCTAACTGTTCTAAACTCTCAAAAGTTTCCTTCTCAACGTCATCTTCATCCTCGATCAAAGTCAAAATCTCCTCATTTAATAACTTTATGTATCGCATCAAACTTCTGTTCAAACCTTACCTTCAAAGTTTTTAAATTCACAACTTCAATGTTATTATTTGCGTCAAACACCTTCACACATTCATTTATTTCCTTCAACAATCGTTCTGTATGTTTGTAGTATGCGGTTCTACTTCCCCTCTTTCTTGATAAGTTTGTTGTCGACATTTTTCAAAACTCTTTAAAAAATATAACTTCCCTTTAACAGATCAGCACTCATAAACCAACAATAAAATCCAACACCAATTTATACAATTCGAGTACCTCAACTTTCCAATTCAAAACAACAACACTCACTTAAGTTCAATGTTCTTCAAACAACAAAAACTTTCACTCCAAATTAAACTTTCGGTAATAAACTTGAACGTTCAAATTTTTCTTTTTATCCAATATATACACTCCCGCGTCGCGGCACCATATCAAAAACCTTGTATAAACGAAGATTATGATAAATAAGGACTTCACTCTTGACTTATAAAGAAAAAGCACGTGTCTTCACCCTTCGTACACACTAAAATTAACACAAAAATAATAGTGTCTTCGCGGGGGGGCATATGATGCAATCGTCAACACAGACACTTTGAAGGAGGCTCGCCAACGAAACCAAAATTTGATTAGTTTAAACCCCTTTACTGTATGATATGTTATATCAGAAAAATAATGATTGCCTATGCATACCCAATTGCTGTTGTTCTTTCTTTGCTTTAAATTCATCTAATTTTGAGAATGGCTGAAAATTCGCGTTATATAATGCCGTTTAAATTTAGCTTTTTTAAATTCGCGTTAATTATCACACACTTAAATACAGTTAATTTCATGTATCATAATTAATCCCGCTTTATTAAGTTGACTACTTATTTTCGTGTAATAAGGTACTGCTATTAGTACTTGCCCATGCGATATTACAATACGTTAGGTAGCTATGTATGATGGAAAAATATAAATTGCGTAAACAATGGAGGTTTAGGTATGGTTAAGCTAACCCGATATTTTTTGCTACTTTATTCTCTATTACAATAATATGAGGACAATGTTTCGTCTAGGAGTACTCCCAAAAATTTTATTGTACTTTCTCTCTTAATGTTAATGCCGTTTATTTTTAAATCTGGGAGTTTAAGAGGTAGATCGTCAATTTTATATCGTTTAGAAAAAATAGTGTATTTTGTTTTTTTATCATTTAACGAAAGTTTGTTAGCTTTAAACCACTCTTCTATATTTCCTAGTTCCTGGTTAAAAATGTTAAAAAGAATTTTTATGTCACTGTAAAGACAGGTTGCTATCATCAAAAAATAAAATAAAACAAGAAAAGCTGTGCGTTACAACAATCGCGTTTTTGCAAAAGATTTTTTCCATACACTCGATACGGCAATCTATGACTATGCGTACCTTCATAAATATTCCAGAATGCGTATAAAGATCTCAATAATTATGGATGGAATGATAAAAACGCAGTAGTGTGCATGAAGGTTTTGATGGTCAAGATATTTACGCGCAGTGGTTCATGAAATAGGCGAGAATTCGTGCCCATATTGTATCCAACTCAATGCAACTTTTTGTGAAACATTAAAGGATCTGACACCACAGTCAGCGGTAACATGCTGATTTTTTATAAGCACAGTGTAATTTAAGCCCAGCCTCATGCTTATTTTTTCTTGTTTGAGCTTCATTTTATGCTAATTTACAATCAGCCCTCCCTAAGAGCAAAGCTCAAAAACTATCCTGGAGGAAAGGTAAAACGTATCAGCTAATTCTGATGTTATCGAATTAAGGAAATCTTGCAAATGTGATATAGCTATTGATGTTATATAAGGCCTTATAAAACTTGACTACTACCTAAACTTGACTACTACCTAAACCTACGCTCATGCTACTGTCTATGATAATGTTTATAGACCGTGGCGATGGCGCAGAGGTGGTTCTAAGAGTAGGCTATAGAAAATGTGCTAGTGAAAAATGAAGTAAAAACACAATTATAAAACACAAAAAATTTATACAAGTTTGTTTCAAAAATATCACAAAAACCTCTATTAAACTTCAAAATGCATAAAGAACAAAAGAACCATCTTCAAAAAGGTAAAGCTGCATCGGGTAGTTACTGACTTCATGGATTTCTGTTTCAAGGCACAAATAAAATACCTTTAGTTAGTTATGTTAGATGTGCAGAAAACGTTATATAAAAAAAGATCTTTCTAAAAATCATCCACAAAATACTGCAAAAATGTTGATTAACTTATAATAACTTCTAAGAAAGGTAATTGACGTACTAAGTAAAAAAAATGTAAAGAAATCAGTTGTGCTAGATAATATGCAAAAACGTTATATAAAACTTGGTAGACTTCATACAAAAAAAGATTCAAAATGAAAAAAGCAAATGTGCAACAAACAACTTGTCAGTCATACATGCAGGTACCAAGACACATCAAAAAATATAGTCAATATCAACAACATAATAGAAGTATGCAAAAAATCATGTACATAGCTGGATCCACTTCTACTAGTTTCTGCTGTTGAGTCATTTATTTCCTCTGTCATCTTATCAAAGTTCAATTTGACTTTCTTCACAAGTGTACTCTTTAAGAACTATGACATCAGTGTGACTCCTTTTGAAGTTATTTACTTCGCATACCAACTTTTCATCAGTTTTATCATTCAGGTCAGTAACTTATGTTTGGACGGTGAAAAGCATACCACATTTTTTCCTTTTTCTGTTAGAATCTTGAAATTAAAATACTTTTTCACACAATCTGCAGGAATGTGTGTTTGGTTTAGCCTTTCTTCGTCGCGGAATAAAAAATGAACACATTGGTGAATCATTTACGCGGACCCAGCTCTTATGCGTTCATACGTAAAGTTCTTGGCATATTCTTTTTTTTTCGCTGAACTAACTTCCCAAAACATTTTTATTTGCATTGACTAGCAAAGTATCGTTTACTGCGAGGCCATGTTTTGTTCGAAAATCGACAAAAAACTTGAAGAAAGTTGAAAAGACAAGACAAGACAGGTAAGGCGAGGTGAGAATATGCTCTATTTATATTTTTCCGTAGCGCTCTAGTTAGCAAATAAATATTGTTTACATATATTTTGTTAAACGACGGCGATTCAACATGGGCGAATGAATGTTACTATAGCCCGGGTTAACCCAAGCCATGTGAGGGAAATTGTGGAGATGGCACACTGTGTGGGCCGTTGGATGTTGCCGGGAGTTGTCTAGTAAAGCGCGGGCCCTAATTGGGTCTGCGTAGCTCAAAATGAGCATTAAATACTCTAGGACTCTCCATCTAAGCCATGGCCCCTCCTGGAAATAATAGACAGGGTATATCCCTCGATATTTGTGAGGCTAGCCATGTAAAATATGCACATCTATCTATCTATCTTAATCTAACAAATTCCAAATCATGGAATCTTATTTTGGCGAATTACATCATTTGTTTTCCACCATTTTTAAAAAGCATACGTGGCTTGAATCACCTAGAAAAAATCGCCTAAATAAGTGAAAAAGAACCAATCTCTCCCATTCCTTTTCTAAATTGTGCACATAGCTACTACACTGAGCTTAGCCTTATATTTAGGAAGGTAAAATGATAGATTTTGAGCTTGCGTATCAAAGGGGATGAACTGGGATCTTAAAAAAATGTTATATATGGCCTAAATATTGCTTCGACTTACATTAGAGAAGCCTAATTAGCATAACCTGCTTAGTTAGCAGTTTCCTTGCAGCATATCAAATAGGTGTGTGTGGCCAGCATTACAATAAAGTCCCAGATCCTCCATCGACATTCTTGTTGGCAGACTTGTTCGCAGACTCCAATATTTTTTCCTAAGAGTTTATTTAGCTAGCTAGCTGCTTTATAGCTTCTAGTCATGTTTGTGTTTTTCGGTTTCCACAATTAAATCTGTTATATGTTGAATGAAGTGTATTACATTCCCTGTACCAAGAATGTTTACAAAACCTTGTTTTAATCATAGAGGTAGAAATAGAGACGGAGATTGAACTCATCTTGGTGCTCATTAAAATTCTATTCAAATTGCTATTGTTTCGGGATCCCTTTGATATCCATGCGTGATGTGCAGTTCACAGGATTTTTACAAAAAAACATTAGGTAATCCTTCAGCAGAATGTTGCGACATGTAATAAGTGTCTCTTGATGTATTTGGAAGTATGATGTAAAGTTGAAATAACAGCAGAGAATGCTGCTGATTTATTTAGCTAAATTTTTGAAGTAA